>LXKZ01000085.1:68374-104075 GCA_001856765.1 Endoconidiophora polonica | reverse complement strand
GGGGGGGGGGGGGGTGGAGGTGGTTTTCGCGCACCCTTATCAGAGGGAAGGTCCTCTAGATCGATTTGGATTGAAAAGTCATAGCCCGGCTCGGTAGGGGCGACATAGCTTCCGTATTCTCGATTTAACACCTGGTCGGCGCCGTACTTGACAAGGTCCTTGAAGCATCGTATTTGAATAGACAGCAGGATCTTAGTCTTGGTTTCGGGAGTCGAGATGTGGAAGATGACGCCGTCAAAATCGGAAACAGTCTGATCAATATGGGCGGGAGCAGCTCTGCGAAAGGTTTGCAAGTTGAGTTATTAGCTTAATTGTACGGGATATAGCTTCCTAAGAGCTCCGTCCGGCGCCTGTCATGGGCGAGAGAGGATTATAGCGAACGACAGACAGGCGTTCAGAACATATGAGGAGGGATAGGGAACAACGAACCCGGAAAAGCGCTCAGCGAGCACCGTCTGGATCAGAGTGTTTTGGTAGTCGAGCAAGAGCATGGTGGTGGGTGAAGCAAGAGAAAAAAAATGGTAATATTGACTCAATGCTGCTCGGTGTGGAAAGTTTCGGGAGTACTGGTAGCTCAACAAGGCTCTTGGATGTTCTGAATCGTCTCCCCAAGGCTCCTGGGCCCAAATGGCTGTTTACTAGCTGGCGACGTCGGCTTTGGTGGGGCCAAGGAACAAGCTAATGGCGGTGCTCAATTGCTATAACTGAGTACATCAATTCATCTTATTGGTCAAAGCAGTGCTAAAAATGTGGGTACTATCAGATGATTTTACACGTGCTCTTGCTATTAAGGGTTTATTAGGGTGTGTACTGAAACCTGATCCATGGTTGTAAATACTAGAGCGCATATAGACGAATATTGTTCCAGGAAGACATATCATTAGCATTAATGTTTGCATATATACCTAGGCTTTGTCTCTGTGCGCTCATGAACGTGATAATTTTAAGATACTTGGTTAATTGCAGATGATTCCTCGTATGCGGCTGGTCATGAAACTCTAGACTTGAATCCTGGGAAGTCCCGTAACTCCTGGTGTGGATCGACATCTATTGCTTCTTTGTGGAGTTGTTAGTACCAGTATTCGTTTGAGAAACGCGCCGATGTAATACATATTTCATGATATGCAACGAGTGAGATTGGATCGTAGATTTGAAAGGCAGCGTGGCAAGAATTCCTGGATAGGCTAGTGCAAATGAAAGTGCTACAGATTGCATATTTGTATCAGTATTCTTTTGAAATAGTAGTATCAAAGTATTGAAAGCCATACCACGAATGACGAATGAAGGTTGCGTACTAGCTTGGACTCTTTTTAACCTTTTTGCACCATTAAGGGCTTATTCATGAATCAGTTGTATTTTCAGCGGTTGAAGATATTTGATAGCGGCAATAGCAGTGGCAGCAGAAGTTTAGGAGAAGAAGTAAGCAAGAGTGAGAATGTACAAGGTTCAGTAAGCATTGACTTCATGGAGCACCACCAAGATAGGAAAGCCAAGGCTGCGAGACCGAATAAGAATATATAGAAAGATCTTGGATGCCAATTCTTGGCCAGTTCTGTGATCGCTCTATCGCCTGTGCGCGTTGCTCCGTTGAACGGCGCCGGTATAGTTAGCATTGATAATTCAATTTTTATTTTCTATTGAAGATATCCCACAAAAAAAACAACTCGATGACGCTTCATTTGACATGCTCATCCTTAACATACCAAGGATGGAGGTTGGGAAACCGGCAAAGCTGGAGTCTTGGCGAAGAAGAAAAGAACAGCATGATGAAGAACAATCGACATGAGAACCTTTTTTTTTGTTTATTTTCATTTTCTTGTTCTTGTGCTCATCTAATAGTCGATTAGTTTAGCACTTATGTCGTGTTCATGCTACAAGCAGGGAAGAGTCGCGCTGGCAGAAGGAAGCCATAAAGATAGAGATGATCGCCGGCATCATGTTCCTTAGTGAAGCCTTGGCATCCCATCGACTAACAAAAAGAAAGCCAAGTGTTGGGATGAGACGTTGTTACTAGTAGTAATACTAAGTAACGCAAAGGTCATGGATGAGAGTCGCCAAAATAATAAAAAATCGACAGAGAAGCACAGCCGAGTTGACTGGATAGACACTAAGACCGTCTAAAGATCAACTATCCATTCTGTAATCATGTAGAGAAGCAAAAAGAAGACGCATTGTTGAGACGGACTAGGGTTGCTCGAACCATGTCGCATGCTGTAGCGAAGTGACGAGGTGAATTACGGTCCGGAACAACACACACATACCAAGTAGCGAATGCAAGAAAGATCACTAGACGGCCACTAACGAATATAGCGCATCTTGGTTTTATTTCTCGGACAAGGCATGCAAGACTACCGACTAAACTGAACCTGCATTAGCTTGGGTTGCGATAATGACGGGCTAGATTGTACGTATCAAAAGTAGCAGTAGCAATAGCAGTAGTAGTAGTAGTAGTAGGCAGTAGAAGCAACTAGCGGTTGGACTGGTTCCTCGGTGTCGCCATTGAAGCTAATTGTTGGTTGACCGGAGAATATGCTTCCTTTTCTTCTTTTTGTTCTGTCTTGGCATTTACCATGACAGGCTTCGGCATGTAGTTTATTACGAAGTTATTCATAGAAGCAAGCCCATAGTAATTTATTACGAAGTTATTCATAGAAGCAAGCCCATAGTTTTTTGCGACTATGGACAGCAGGCTCTACAGAATATCGAGCCTCCTTGGCCCAAGAACGAATAGAGCACTAAATGAAAGATGCCCACAGTAGAAGTTAGGCGGACTAAGCGCAATGAGGTGTAAGTGTAAAGGAAAGAATCAGAGACTTAGAGAGGCAAAACTAGCGAAGACAACGAACAACACATTGTTAGTTAGCCCACGAACGATTGGAGTTAGCAATCACGTAGTTTGAGCGGGAGGCCACCCACGAACAAAAAAGGGTTATGTGTTCCAGACGAAACAGCTGCTAAACTACAGTTATGGATGGTACTAGCGTGCACAGTGGCTCTAGTTTGTGATAAGTGTTTCCTATAGAGGCGAAAACGGATAGAGAGATTGCTGTAGATTGGATCCAAGACTAGCTAACCAGCCATATCAGAGCAGACATTGGTGCTACAGGACAAAAGAGTAACACGACTGAGGAAGAGAGAAGGATGAACAAAACAAATAGGAAGAGAAAAAACGGAGTAAATCGCATGGTACTGGCAGTATCGCAGTGCCGTTCTTCCGAGTTGGACAGACAAGCCCTCCATGCCTGGGGGAGGGAGCTCCACTTTGAAACTGAAGGCTTAGTTGGTAGCCAGGCTAGCCTGTCTATTCTCGTGCTGTTTGTTCGGTACAGGCGACTGGCGAATGTGAATTGTGGCAGATTGATCCAGTGGGTGGTAGAAGTGGATGAATATTGCTCAGAACAAAGGTCCTGAGCGACAGTCCACCCTTGGCGCGAAGCTTCTTGGGCTTTATCGGCCTCGTTTCTTCGCAAGCTTCGCTTTTTGGCAGAAAGCTTAGCTTAATCTCATTATGTTCAGTGTGTTCAGTTGTTACTGCTAAATGCGCAATGAAAGTGGCTTGTTATTATTATATTATTACTATTTTTTTTTTTCCTTGTCCGTATTTTATTTAATTCTGCCCGTCCTCCACTCTTAATTCTTCTGCTTTTACTTTTGATTTTGTCTTTTTCGTTCATCCATCTTCTTTGTTCAACCCATTTCTGTCTTCTCCCAACTATACGACTAAACTCAGTCCGCTCTTCCTCTTTTCTCTATACATACTCCAACAACACACTTCGTAATGTCCCAGCCGTAAGTTTCTTCTTGGCCGTTTCCTATTTGTTGCGACTGGTATCTTCATCGGAAGCTGCTGTTATCCATTGGCTGGCTTATATTAGTCTGGTCCTTCTGTCTGCGCATTTATATTGGCCATGACATCGAGCCGTTGGCGTATGCGCGAGTAGCCCATATCGAAGCTACCACGATGATGATGATACCCTTCGCAACGTCTTCATGTACCCTTTAGTCTAGTACTAACACCACCGCCAGCTACCCTCCCCAAGGTTACCCTCCTCAGGGCGGTTACCCTCCTCAGGGCGGCTACCCCCCTCAGGGCGGCTACCCCCCTCCGGGTGGCTACTACCAGGGCGGTCCCCCTCCTCAGCAGGTAAGCTATACATCTCCGCTGTTATATAGCGGCACCATATACAGACTGTTAATATGGTTTCTCCATCACAGATGCAATACGCTCCTCAGGCCCCACCACCCGCCGAGAAGAGCCACGGCTGCCTCTACTCCTGCTTCGCCGCTATGTGCTGCTGCTTCCTATGCGAGGAGTCTTGCGAGTGCTGCCTAGAGTGTTTAGAGTGCTGCTTCTAAGCTAGACCCTCGAACAAGCATCGAAAACCTATTACTTTTCTTCTTAATTTCTACTGAATACGAACCATACCAACCCTCTTCACCCTTTTTTCAAAGACAAGAACATCCGCCTTTTCTTCCATATTTTGATATAAGAATACCCCATCCTTCTCTTTCTTCTCTCATTTATCTCTTGTCAAGAACGCGCGCGCGTGTCTTCTTCTGGTTCATAGTTTTCTTTACTTGCTGTGTGCATCCTTGCGCTTCAATGCGCATTGGAACTGCGTGATTGCTTCAAGCACATCAAAGTACTCGCTCGCTGTTGGCTCGACAAGATGAACAGGCCTGAAATGAATACAGAGTTTCTCTGTAACTAAGCAGGGGGGCGTTTTGTGTAGCCTTCAAACATTCTTGGACCCAAGCAAGGAAAATCATGACAATACATGACTTTTTTTTTTTTCACGTTTCTTCTACTTGTTGTCTTTTGTGCAATCGTGATGTAGATTTTTAATTATCTAGCATGATTATTTTGATTATTCATATCGTGATTTATTGCATTTGCTAGGTAAATATTCAATGAATGGGCTTCGAAATTAGCGCTATCGAACAGACAAATATCTGTGCTTGCGCTGTCGAATTAGTCAATACAAGCCGAGGAAGATCTTGTGTATCCCTTAACGATGGAATGCTGTGCCTCATGTCACTAAGAACATTAAACTACGGGAAACATTCCTAGATAAGCGCGTTCCGCAGCCAATGCTACTACATGAAAGCGCGTTAGGGAAGGCTTTGCAAATAACGTGTGTTGATCAGTATGGTAGCATTTGGATAGGAATGACTGATTTACTGTAGTAATATATTGATTTCATTAGAACACGCAACATCTAGGGCCGCTACTACTATTACAGCTATATCGTTTACATGACGAATTTCAGATTGACATCTAATAATGTTTGTTAGCATCGTTTGTTCATAGCAACTAGATGTTGACATGAGAATATAAACGCACCGATAGGATGGCTAGATGACAATTGAGGGCGTTGCGAGTACTTTTGTTCCAGTAGGTCGCGGATGCTGTTGAGAAGCTCCAGATATGTCTGATTCGAGTTCTGGTTCATGGAGGTCATGAAAGCCCAAGACATTGCGCCGGTGGCCTTGGAGTTTATCGTAGCATCGGCCCTGGAAAAAAAATTATAACATTAGCAGCTGATGAAAAAAAGAAAAAGCATACGATGACGTAGATTTGTTTGCTAGTATACTGCTTTGAGTTTGCGATGTAATGAAGCGAAACACTTGTCAAAAGATAGAAGATCTTGGATCGGTCTTGGCAGACCACATGATAGCCAAGAAAATCTCCAAAATTTAGCAGCACGGATAACAGGGCTGGCTAGCTAAACCTGACTAGGAGCGTCATGAGTAGCTAAGCAATATTTGAGGCAGATTGGAGGCCTAAGAAAGGTTGAAGCACGGGACAAAATAACTTCGTGGCGAAACTTTGCTCTTTGGCATGTATGAAGAGGAAAAAAAAAAAGGGGAAAAAGAAGATACTCACGATGTTTGATCATCTTTGCTGCCCGACCACATGATAACATCAGCCGGTGACGTCTTAGTCTTGACCGTTTTGTTATAGGCATCGTCGCCCTTGGTCGCCTTCTTAACGAAGCCCCAAACCTCTGACGCCACACCGCTCATATCATTGCGTGCATACGCCTGGAAGGCACTTAGTAAACCCTCTCCTGCCTCTTTGGCTAGGTTAGGCTCCTTGATAACGCCCTTGGTGCTGTAGATATACGGTAGATCTAGCACGGAACCAGAATGGCACGCATCTACGATGGCTGTTAGACGCACACCAGCCTGTAGTGGTGTGACGAGGTAGCTGTGAATCTCGTCGTCGACAATGTGGCCGGCAGACTTGAAGTCCATAGGGTAGATTGTCTCGTCATTGCCGTCCTCTTCGTCGCCGTCAGTGTCGGCCGCCTGGCCACCATGGCCGGAGTAGTGGAAGAAGAGGGCATCGTTGGGCTGGGCTCCAGCCACAAGCCACTGCATGGCCTTGATGATGTTGGCACGCGTGGGCCTGCTCATGGCATCTTGCGAGTCGTCGGTCAGCACAACCATATCCTCGCGCTTGTAGCCGTAGCGCTCCATGATGAAGCGCGAGACGTTGTGCACGTCGTTAATGCAGCCGCGTAGCTCGGCGTCGGTGCCGATGTAGTTGATGCCGATGAGCAAGGCCTTGCGCCGTCCGCTACAGTTTGAGTACTTAAAAGAGTAGCCGTCTGGCGCGCCGTGGCCGAATTGCTGCTCGCCCTGAGGCGGCATATCGCCACGGTGAGCTGTCACGTTTCAAATCGTGTTAGTCGCTGGCTTTGAGTTGATATGATATGCAAATCGGCGTTCACGTGGGCAGACTTACAGTTGTTAGTACCTCCCGCCGAGTAGCCGCCACCAGAGTAACCGCCCTGGCTCTGATGTTGCTGGTTCTGGTATTGCTGAGTCTGGTGCTGCTGGCCTTGTCCTTGGCCACTAATGGCCATGCCAAAGCGGTCGAGCCACATGGGAGGAGCACCAGATGGTGGGCTATACTGCGGTCTACCTTGCTGTGGCTGCTGTGGGTAACCGCCGCCGCCATTAGGAGGACCATGGCCTCCAGGACCTCCGTAGCCTCCGTAGCCTCCGCCCTCCGGGGGCCCATGAGGTGGACCGTGGCTACCACCGCTACCTCCACGCGGGCCATAACCAGCACCTGGATAGCCATACATAGCGAGAAAATCAATACCTAGCAAGAAGAAGGCCGGCGCCTAGGAACAGATATGGTTAATGTAGAGAAAAGAAAATGGCTGGAAGCGAGACCACCTGTGTACAGATAGATACAGAAAATAAATTATAAGCCCGGAACTGAGAATTTGCAGAAGAGAAAGCACAAGAAAGAAATAAAGATAGTGTGTTTTGGAGAATTCAAGGGATCGCTTTAGTTGCTTGCTGCTATCCAAGGCTGAGCTGCAGCTAAAATTATACTGGATGAGCTGGCGACTTTGGTGGGTTTTAGCAGGCTTCAGCGGGGCCTAAGATGAACGTGCAACTCTATTGGAGAGCAGATCTAGACGCCATAACTAGCTAAAAAAGCCAGGCTAGCTGAAAAGCCATTGAAGTTGCACCATAAAATGGAACGTAGTCGACAGTGCTAGAACTCTTGGTAGCCGTTTGCTAAACATCATTATATTCAGGCACACAATAAACAAGGCTCCAATGGACCGAGTGAAAAATGACACCGTGCGCTGTGATCTACGTTACCTGTGTACATATACAATAGAAGGCTAGCTAAGTCTCTACTCCCCCCTCATGACGATGTTGTAGAAAGCGCTGTAACGTTAGCATCCAGGCCCGGGAGGGCTCCAATCGGCCATCTAAATACAGCGGACATCGATATATCTACAGTTAGTCAACTGCAGCTGGTAGTATTCGGAGTGGCTGGCCTTACTTGAGCGGTATCAAATATGTTCTCGACTCTTGGGCCAATATTACTACTAGTGAGTGTCGGATACTTCTAAGGATTTGGTAGCATTAGAGGCTGAAACGCAATCTTTGCTAGAAAACAGACATAGTACTACTACTACTACTACTACCATTTGTCTTTCCATCAGACCATACTTGATACAGTGGAAGTGAAGACTTCATGAGTGATTGCTTGTTAAGTAGCTAGGACCTCGTCGATTTTTACCCCTCAAGTAACTATACTGACGAAGCTGGACGGAAATCTGATGTTACTTCAGTAAACTTATACATGAAACCCCGAGCCAGCTCGGTTGATGGTCGGAATATAGCAATAACGTTAGAATTTGTGTCTTGAACATATCCTTCTTATTTGAAAAACGGAAAGAAAACAGCCCTTACGCTAAATTTCATGCCTTGGCTCATACTATGTATCTGAATAGCTTCCTGATAGTCATAACGCTGCTGTGTGTCTTTCACATGATATCGTCAACGTGCCATTATGGGTAGACTAGCATGTGCATATTAGTTCACTTTCTAGATCTCATTAGATAGTGTACTTATCGATAGTGTCTACTTTATGTAAATCTTGGCTTTTAGCATCTATTCTTCATCCGAACCTAAGCGGGATGTGCGAGGTAGACAAACAGTGTAGTTCTTTCGTTGACTAGCATGTCAAATTCAAGGGTAAGGTGATGCAGTCATTATCAAAAACGTATCAAACGCTATGTTCATGATTCTAGAGCGCCAAAAAGCTACATTTAATCATCATAGGCCTCTTCATAGGCTTCTTCGTACTCTTCACGGGCCTCCTCTATCTCTTCTCTGTCACTGCTGCTGACGGAAGAGCTTGAAGAAGAATTAGCTTCCCGTACAGCCTCGTCATAGTCTTCCCGATCTTCATGAAGATCCTCGAAATTTTCGGCCCTTTCTTCTTCGCGTTCACGTTCCTCATGGTCGTCTGTGATTAAGTGTTAGCATGCACCATGGTATACCTGAGCGAAAACAACAACTTACTCCAGGCATCGGCGATCAGGGCACCACCAACTAGACCTACAGCGGCACCACCGGCAGCTGCAAGAATGGCGTTTTTGTTGCTACTCTTCTTCTTCTCTTCAGCAGGGGGCTGGTATTGGCCTTGGTTGTAGTCAGGAGCACCACCGTAGCCGCCGACAGGAGGCGGCGCACCGTAGCCAGGGGCACCAACACCTGTGCCATAGGCCGGGTAGCCACTGGGAGGTGGAGTAGCAGCATAGCCGTTGCCGTATCCACGGCTTTCAGGTGCACCGTAGTTGGGCGGGGGCAAAGGGCGTTGCCATTGCGAGATGTTGGCTACGGTGTTGACGTAGAAATAACGCGAAGTATTGTAGTCGTACAGGAATATCCAGTCTTGCGGCAAGGGCGGAAGGCCCTGAGGCATAGGCGGTGGTGGAGGAGGAGGGGGAGTCTCCCTGTTGTAGTCCTGCTGTTGTTGGGGTGGAGGGTAATTGTTGTAGTTGGCCGGGGGTGTATAACTTTGCTGAGGATAGCCCTGTTGAGGGTAGCCTCCATGCTGGGGATATCCGCTCTGTTGAGGATAGCCTTGAGGGGGATAGTTGTTGTAGCTACCCTGACCCTGAGGAGGATAGTCGTAACCCCGCTGCTGCTGCGCTATATATCATATACTGTTAGGAGAAGGACTAGTAGTGCTGCCATAGGAAGCAAGAGATGTACCTGGCGCGGATGACGAGTCCTTGGTATTGAGACCCTGAAACTCCTTTGCTAAATTCTTTAGAAATGACATGATGTATAGATGTGATGTAGATGTGTAAGTGACGAAGATGTATAGTAAGATTGAAGAAAAAAAATCAGGTTCAAGAGGGCACCACCAGGCTTTTATAGTAGCGGTTAGTGGAATGACCAACTTGGCAAAAAGAAGAGGCAACTAAAACTAACTGCTTGATCAGAGCAGTCGGATTGGCGAGTGGAACTCGATGCAAGGTCGTCTGTCATTCAGTGTTATTCTTATGGGAGATAGGAGAAAGCGACACTCCTCATATAAGCGGCAACAACAACTAGGACAAAGCTCCTCAAGTCAGCTCCAGCCTGGTCAGTGCAAAACAGAAAAAGGTAGGACCATAGAAAGAGCTGGCTGGTCAACTCACATGGGCCAGCTAATTACTATAGAATCTTTAACTGACCTGTTGTGGGACATGTACATACCGATATCCCGTATAACCAAGGCCAACTAGCTCAGGGTAGCTTCGCAGACCCCCCTCCCCCGAAAAAAAAAGAAAACAGCTAAATCAAGCCTGGATAGCTAGGAAAATGCCGTGATAGCCTATTTGATGCAAGCTAGCGCCCGTTTGATGTGCTTGTCAGACGGGAGGCAGCCCATACATGAATTAAGAGCGTACAGAATCAAAAGCACTAAAAGCTAGCTGCAACACAATATCTGACAGATTTGGGGGGGTTGAGAGGTCATTTGCGACCGAGCCATGCTAGACGGGCAATTTCTGGACATGTGAGTGTCCGGTACACAGGCTACAATTGAAGGTGACGACTGAAGTAAACAAAAAGTCTAGGAGGGCGTATTTGGTCAGACTTAACGATTCCTACTATCTATACTGCCGCTAAAGGTAAGGGCAGCATGAACTTTGTGGCACAGGTGGCCGAGGCGGATGGTGGTCGTCAACACTGTAGAGACCCTGACGCTGCTGATGTCATTCAAGGAACGACGAGAGACTAGAAGCTAGGCTTGAGATTTTAGTATTTTTGAGTTGGAGCCTAGACCTTCCAGAAACATGACTAGCAGTAGCGTTGCAGGCGCTTTTGTTTTTGCTGTAGCCACTACAAGGTGGTAACCTGAAAACTGACTTAGGGCATGGATTGGGCTGTATGCCAAAAAGAGATGCCAAGACAAATGTAAAAAGTCCAGAGATCCTATCCTTAGCTGGTTGGTATATTTGGCACTATGTACTACAAAATATGATTCAACATTGCGCTGCAGCTAGAATCGGCAGCTAAGCTCTTAGCTTTGATAAATGACCCTCCCTCAAGAATTGCCCCACCTTATGCTGGGTATTCACCGCCTTCTACATATAATGTGCAGATTCTGCCGCTTTAGCGATAAGCCCGATAAGAAAAATTTCCCATTTTGAGAGGCGTATTGTTAGTGCAAAAAAAACAGCGCCTGGAATTGCGGGCTAGCATATCAAGAAATAAGTGACGATCTCAGTCAGTGCATGCGCCGAGTTCTCAAACTTGCTGTCTATAATCTCGTACCCTTTGTTTTTTGAGACGGCCAGCTCTGTTCGAAACTTCTGCTTAGAAGTGTCTCTTCTTCACATTCACAAACATGGTTAAGTCATATTTGTAAGTTAGCTTCCAACTACCATGCCCACATAGAGATTGTGCATGCGCTCTGGTCACTAATTTCATGTGTTCTCCTGTGCAGGAAGTTTGAGCATTCCAAGTCCTTTGGTATTGTCTTAGCTGCTCACTCCAACCTTGTATGGTCTCCCAATAGCCTGGGCACCGGTGCTGGCCTGGCCACTACCGGTGCCAATGAAGAGGTGCTCTGCTGGGACATCAAGAAAGGCGAGCTGGTGAACCGCTGGAGAGACGATAAATGCACTGCCCCCGTGACGGCGATCGCCCAGTCTCAGACCGACCCCGACATCTTTGCTGTTGGCTACGACGATGGAACTATCCGTCTGTGGGATAGCAAGATCGCTACTACCATTGTTAGCTTTAACGGCCACCGTTCCGGCATCACGACCCTCGTGTTCGATAAATCTGGTGTGCGTCTCGCCTCCGGCTCCAAGGATACCGATATCATTGTTTGGGATCTTGTAGCTGAAGTTGGCCAGTTCAAACTGCGCGGCCACAAAGACCAGATCACCGGCTTGCGCTTTGTCGAGCCCGATGCCACCGTTCAAGACGAAGAGAACCTGGAAAGCAGTATGGCTATTGATACAGAGACCCAGGCTGACGGCTTCCTTCTGTCTACTGGTAAGGACTCTCTGATCAAGCTATGGGATCTTTCATCGCGCTACTGTATCGAAACACATATTGCTCAGACCAACGGCGAGTGCTGGGCGCTTGGTATGTCTCCTGACTGCAGCGCTACTATAACCGCAGGCAATGATGGTGAACTCAAGGTGTGGTCGCTAGATATTGCACTGCTGATTGAATCAACGAAGCGCGTCGACATGGACCCTTCTACCAAATTTCTCACTGACCGGGGCACTCTCCACCGCTCCTCCAAGGACCGCGCGCTTGCTGTGATATACCACCCGCGCCGCGAATACTTTGCCGTCCATGGTTCCGATAAAAATGTGGAAATTTGGCGCGAGCGTAGCGAGGCTGAAATCAAGAAATCTCTGATCCGTAAGCGTAAGCGGCGGCGGGAGAAGCTTGCTAAGGAAGGCAAGGCTGCCGAGATCACCGAGGCTGATGGCGATAACGCCCCCGTCAACATGGCTGATGCTGACATCTCAGACATTTTTGCTTCGTTTGTCATTATCAGAACAAACGGAAAGGTGCGGTCGGTAGCTTGGGCCCTAAACAAGGGTGTCAAAGATATGCAACTGGTCGTTGGCATGACGAACAACCAAATCGAGCTGTACAATATTCCTACCAAAGAGCAGGCTGCCAAGGCCAAAAACGAAGAACTTTCCGAGTACACGAAGACCCAGAGTGTAGAACTGCCGGGACACAGAGCTGATGTGCGTACTGTTGCGCTTAGCAGCGATGACAAGATGCTGGCAACGGCGTCGAATGGTAGCTTGAAGATCTGGAACGTCAAGACTTCTTCTTGCATTCGCACATTTGAGTGTGGCTACGCACTATGCTGTGCCTTCCTTCCCGGAGACAAGGTCGTCATCGTTGGTACTAAGACCGGTGAACTACAAATGTTTGATGTTGCTTCAGCTACTGTTATCGAGAACTTGACAGCTCACGAAGGTGCCATCTGGTCGCTCCAGGTGCATCCAGACGGCAAGTCTGTTGTCACAGGAAGCGCGGATAAGTCAGTCAAGTTCTGGAACTTCAAGATTGTACAGGAGACCGTCCTTGGTACTACCCGCACTACACCTAGACTCAAGCTCGTCCAATCTCGCATCATGAAGGTTTCGGACGATATATTGTGTGTGAAATTTTCTCCAGATTCTAAATATCTAGCTCTTGCCCTGCTTGACAACACAGTCAAAGTATTCTTTGTCGACAGTCTTAAGCTCTACCTTAACCTCTACGGCCACAACCTGCCTGTACTTGATATGGACATTTCATATGACAGCAAACTTATTGTGACGTCGTCTGCCGATAAGAAGATTCGTATATGGGGTCTTGATTTCGGCGATTGCCATAAGGCTCTTCACGGCCACCAAGATAGCATTCTGAAGGTTGGCTTTGTCCCACACAATGCCGACGGCAACGGCCACCAGTTCTTTAGCTGTGGAAAGGACCGTGTGATCAAGTACTGGGACGGCGACAAATTTGAGCAGATCCAGCGTCTTGATGGACACCACAGTGAAGTATGGGCTCTTGCCGTCAGTCACGGTGGCCAGTTCCTAGTCACTGCTTCCCACGACAAGAGCATCCGCATCTGGAACGAGACTGACGAGCAAATTTTCCTTGAGGAAGAACGCGAGAAGGAGATTGAAGAGCTATACGAGAGCACTCTGACTACATCCCTGGAAAAGGATGATGACGAGAATGAGCAAAATGCCGAGGTTGGTGCTGCTACCAAGCAGACTGTAGAGACCTTGATGGCCGGTGAACGCATCACTGAGGCCCTAGAAATGGGTATGGAGGATCTAATGCTACTTAAGGAATGGGAAGATGCCAAGTTTGCAGATCCACGTGCCGCAGCACCACAGCGAAATATGGTATATCTTGCCTTTGGCAACATCAGCGCCGAGCAACACGTATTGAATACTCTCCAAAAGATAAAGGCAGCTGCTTTACCAGACGCTCTCCTCATACTTCCGTTTGCTACTCTCCCTGCCCTCTTCACCTTCCTCGACATCTTCGCACAGCGCAGCATGAACATCCCCCTCACATGCCGCATTCTATTCTTCATGTTGAAGACACACCATCGCCAAATCGTGGCGAACCGCACCATGAAGGCTATGATGGACGGCATTAGAACGCATTTACGCCAGGCGCTTAAAACACAAAAGGATGAGATGGGCTTCAATATCGCGGCGCTGAAGGTCATTAGCCTGCAGCTGGACGAGCATAGCATCAAGGATTACGTTGACGAGAACTGGGATAAGTATAAGGAGGACAATGTGCGCAAGCGGACGTTTGTGCAAGTTGCTTAGATACGATTTGTTGTGCAAATGTGTTAGAGTTGAGTTTATATTAGGTGCATCATGCGAAATGTGCCATATTAGTGGGATAATCTCTACTGTCACTGTTTCTATTCGCTGTGTTGGTATTTGAACGGCTTTTTATTTTATTTTCTGCATTGCATGGGATTGATTTTGGAGTTGATAGAAATATCCAGTTGAATCAAAAAGTTATATTCTATAAATATTAACGCAAGCTACAAAATCTCACTCACACTGGACCCTCGTGATCATTGTATGTTACAGTTGGAACATAGCGGATGATCGTCGGCTAATTAACCCCACTATACTGTCTGCTCACAGTTGCCACAGGACTAACTGAGCCCACTATCGCAAAGCCTAGCCTTGAGTCCATCCTCTAGAAAACAGCAAGCTTTTTGACGTTGTAGCCACAATATTCAATGTACAGCCTTACTCTAATCAGCCCATGACACTAATAATATCCACTACATTATCTACATCGTCACATATCATCACTTTTTATATACCAACCACAAGTCATCTGTTGGCATCGCAGTCCAAAATAAGGGCATCTACTCTTCGCTTCTTAATCTCTGCCGTCTCATCCTCAGTCCATTATCACGATGCTTTTCTTCAGGTAGATTATCTCACCCGTTGCTGCACGACTAGACAGGAAGAACCTAGCAGTTAACAGCTTTCTAGTTTTTTCAAGACTCTGATTGACCACGAAGTCACCGTAGAGCTCAAGAACGATATACAGATTCGCGGCACTCTCAAGAGCGTGGACCAGTACCTGAACATCAAGCTAGAGAACATTTCTGTTGTCAATGAGCTCAAGTATCCTCACCTGGTATGCTTCTCACAATGAGTCGATGATGAAGACATGTGCTGCCTTCTTGAAAATATGCTAATATTGGTATACAGAGCTCTGTTAAGAATGTCTTCATTCGTGGTTCTGTGGTGCGTTACGTCCATCTAACACCCAGCGACGTTGACGTTCCTTTGCTGGAGGATGCCACAAGAAGAGGCAAGCCATTTCTCTCATATCCTCAGTAGATATATATATGCCTACAATTCACTAACAATTCTATAGAGGCTGCTGCTCAGCGGGAAAAGGCGAGATAAAGAAGCTAGCTGTACTGTTGAGCGAAAAGCAAAGCATCTTGAGAGATACGAAAATCATGACCATCACCACCTTTACCCCCTATGCATTGAATGTCAAGTAACATATATTCAAGCAGCGTTGCTTATAGGAGAATCCCGTCCTTTTTGGGCAAGACTATTTCCTTTTTTTGTTTCATTTCTTAATTCAGAATACTTGGGATGGAAACGTCCCGTATTGTCAAGGCAGTGTTCTCTATGCATATATATACGGTGAGGTGATACTAACTTCTAATCACAACGCATGAAGAGATTTCTATTTTCTTTGTATTTACCACCATGCACCACCTCCATTTCCAGGCTTTCCATTCCATAAGACAACATCTTTTCTAGTAGCCTCATCACCCTCTAATGCAGTAATAAGACCGCCTCTCCGTCTCTCCGCGATCCAACGATCCGTCCAGCCCTTCATCTTCTTCCGCGAAGCATCACTGCCAACATTAACTGTCGGGACAATACGATCGATGTGAAGCGACATAACAAACAGCGCCAACTCGCGGAAACTACTGTGCTCGCTATACGGAACACCCAAACACAGTGCTGTTTTGGTACCACCACGTGCCGCAGACATATCCTCCTTGTTAAACCGCGCGCGCCAGTAAGGATTGTGCAGAAGCTGCGCGGTAGGTACTTGGCCCGGCTGGGCATTTAAAGGTGGCGGTGCGCTTCCTGCCGTGGCATGTGGCCGATATGTCCATCCAGACGGACGAAAAGCTACGACTCGCGAAAAATGCGTGCCGTAATTGCGTCGATACTCGTCGATGACATCAGGGCGAATCTCGCCTAGTGCCTGGAGATGGACTTGGGCAGCGAGCGGATCCGTGGTAAGCAAGGCAGTCAGCTCGGGGTCGTCTAACACCTTGCATATGGCAAGCTTGCGTGCTGGGGCAAAGATCTTAGTGTTCATGGCTTTGGCAATTCCAACGCAAACGCGCTCTTTGCCGATAGAATATGTGCCGCAGATAACAAGTAATTTCTTCTTGGATGCGGTAGAAGGCAGTGTCATTTGAGTAGTTTCGGGTTTCGGGGCAAAGAACTTGCCAGTGGCAGCGCTTTTCTTTTCTTTATTTCCCTTTTGAAGTCGGTCCCAGGTCTTGCATGGGGTATCAGGATCTGCGGATATCTCGACGCATAGCTCAGAACAGGCCGTTATGACGTCCATTTGAGGCGGAAAAGCATAGCGAGGATCTAGATATGTCGTATCTAGATAGCATACGTCTATCTTCTGTTGTCGCGATTTCCCTGAAACTGCATCAATAACCTCGGGCCGTAGAAACGGGTGTGTGACATGATCCGAGCAAGCTCTGAAGTCGCCGCAATGAAGAATACGCGTGGCTTTTACTGTAGCCCCGGACCCCATCTTCCTTTCAAACAGAAATAGGGAACTTCCAGGACAATGATTCGCTGAGATCATGGTAGCAGTTGCACCGTCAGTACCGGGGACTTCGAAGGGACTGTTCCAGTCCAACTCGACCACCCACTTGGCAGCAACCCGCAACTGCTTCTTTATTAGCGTACCAGTCACCTTGCTACAATAAATTGGGCCATGGCACCAAGTAGAACTGAGACCAATGTAGTGGTCGCTGTGGAAGTGGCTAAGAAAATAGGCCTTGCAGCCCTGGACGGCACCATAGCGGAACGCGTCGACGCAGATAGAGAACCCAGGCATGATTTTGTAGAACGGACATGTTCGTGTATGTGCCGGCTTACCTTTTGATGAATGGGCCTGTTCTGCAGCCTCAGACCAGGCGTTGTTCTCGGCACGCGCAGACATGAGCTTGGAAAAGGCAGATACAGCGGGAGCGACAGTTTGCACAGCTAGAGCAAAGGGATTGGCCTGTCCAGGCCGGGGAAGGGCGGCCTTAGCGGCTAGAGAAGTTTTAGGTTTGAATAGAGGGGCCACATTCGATAGAGTCGGCGACGGACTTGGTGCTAAAGGTTTCATGATAGCCGGCTCGGTCTTTGGTCCAGTAGGAAGTGGCGTAGGGTTGCCGTCTAAACATGAGTTAACATGACGAGTTGCTTCATCGGTTGATGTGAATTCAAGCGATCCCAAGCATATTGGACACAATGATGCCTCGACATCTAAGCGTATGTGGAAATCATCGTCGATGGGCGGGGGTTCGATGCCATCTTCAGCAGCCTCTAGGCGGTCTTGTTCACGGATGGCAAGCATAGCCTCGTACTCTTCTTCTCTTAGCGTCATAGCATCTTCTTGAAGCAGGAGATCGTTATCTTCAAGGACGTCTTCTCTGACTGGTACTGAAGCATGATTCTCTATTTTCACAATAGTCGTTGGAGCATGTTGGGTTGATGGTGACCGGGGTCGATTCATAAGTTCTTCTATGATTTCCGACTCGTCCGGAATGAAGGATTTTACCGGCGAATAGCTCAGTGGTTCCACCTCAGTTAAAGGGCGCCCAGAGAAGCCTTCGTTGTCGGTGTCACCATCAGAGTCGTCTAGGACAAAGCCGCCTATCCTACTTGCACCCCTACTAGGCGATGATCTGATCAGGGAGGCTGAAACTTGATGATCCTGCGGCGGAAGCTCAAGCTTTGGTAAACATATAACTTGGTCCGCGCCCTGTAATTCCGGGCGGGGACTTAGTTTACGGCGCTTCATAGGCGAATCGGACTCGTTATAACGAGACTCGTCGGCCGCCACATCTACTGGCTGGGTTTCTTCTTCGCTGTTGCCGGCAATCAGGGCCGACAACGTCTTTTTATCCTCGGATATGAATAGGACATCTTGATCGATCTTCTTGAAGAAGGAGAGGATCGTCGTAGTGGGCTTTGCCTTCTTCTTTTCCTTTGCAGCTTCGACTTCTTCGGGCGTAAGCTTGGTAAAAGAGAGTTTTGTTTGTGCAGGTTTATTTTTCTTCTTGCTGAAATCAAACTTCTCTCTCATTATATAGATATGGGAGGACGTGTAATAAACAAATTGATAGTTTGGAATTATAGGTTGTAGAGTTAATGTCCATTTGTAGATGTTTAGGATTATGCACGTGAATTAGTTACAGAAATACTGAATGCCAGTCTTTGAGACACGCTAAACGCGAGCATCAAATCAAAATTACAATTGAGGTGCTTACATAAGCATATCTGCACTATCCTCAGTTATATACCCGGGTCCACTTTAATAGCCCCATAATACCGCTGTTACTAAGGAAAACAAGCCGTCACCGTAGGAAAATACCCTCCGGCTTGGATCTTTCCGTTCGTTGGGAAGAGAACACAGTAAAACTAACAAATGAACTAAAATAAATTAGTAAAGCAGATAGCACCAATTGCTTCTTCGTACGGAAGCGGCGGCGTGGAAAGGATGTAGTTAGTACTATTGACCTTCCCTTTTTAGGCTCAGTGCGAGCGGTACTGCCGTAGCCTTCCGGCGGCTAGAAACCACCTGATGATTTGGAGGTACTATTCTTTGTCCAAAGCATCGTAGAGAGAGATTTCGTCTCCCCCAAAGAGGAGGGAGTTCGTCCCTGTTTTCCAATCCGCAGTTCAGGATGATGTGGGCTGCAGTCTCCTCCGTCATTAGTCAAATATGTACTGACCTCACTTGCACTAGGCATGATACCTCGTGTCGTATGAGTTAAGCCCATATATTTTCGACGTCTCTTAGTCTCCTATGATGATTGTCTTCTTTTCACGTAGGTTAGCCCATTCTCTCTTGGCACTCTCTCGCCGAAATTCCATCTGTCCTTCCTGCCTACTATGCCTTGGAGTTGGTTAGGTTCTCTCCCCTTCTTTCCCATAGCCCTTTGCCTTCGCGATCGGGCATTTGTTTCTCCCTCATGTCATTAGCCATATGTCGCCTTCTCCAGTAACTCGTTCTTCGAACCTCGCTGCCCTCTCCGCAAGTTCAAGGTTTATGTTTATTGGCATGCAATGAGATTCCACTTCCAACACCTTGACCGACGTCGATCGATATGCTCCTAAGCAATTCTCGGGTACTTGTTTTGCTCTGTATCTAGTGATTAAACCAGTGCCTCGTCCTTTGCGGCTGCCTAGAGTGTTTTCTTTCGTTACGAAGGCTAATGCCGCGTACGTCTTTAGACTTGACCTCCAGGTCTTTAGCTTCATCACAATGTAGTTTTAGTGTGTCCTGAAGTCGAGTTTTTGTCTATGTAGATGCCAAAGAATAGCGAGTATGCATCCTCATGTTCTTCGAACATTCTTTGAGATGCCAGTCCATTATATACTCTGATCCAGTGACCGTAAACGTGGTGTCCCCATTTTGGGGTGTTATTTGGATAGATTATGTCCTTTCAAAGTATACGACAACAGTCTCCCAGGGCGTGCTCCACAGCCAACTGTCCGGGGCCCTCCCCAAACACTCATCTACAGACCCTGTGACGTGTATCATACATGACATGGAGGACTCATGGTCAGATAAAAAGGTAGTCACACTACTTACAGTGGATGTGAAAGTAGGGAGTAGTCAGGATTCACTTATTTAGTGGATGCTTATCATAAACAAAAGGTTCGAATGATCTTGTAGTAAAGTCAGTTAATAGTGTGTGTATTGACAAATACTAGTAATATCCCAATAGTTCTATATTTTTCGAATTGATGTAGTATATATCGAATTGGTATAAATTACACACACACATAGTCTATAAAAGCATTATAGTTAACTAATTCTTCCATTGCTTCACACACTCACCTTCCACAAGCGGCAAGTCCAAATTTTTTCCCGTCTCTGGCATGTCTTTTTGTGTATCCCTCACTCAGCCTTGAGAAGAGTTCTGGCTAAGCTTTTCTAGCAGCTTGACGGCTAGTCAACGAGTTTTGTTGCCAGATGGGGCTTTTGAGCAGCTAAAAACAAAACTCACAAACAACCAGACCAAATCCGCGAACGTGATATCCAATATATACGCCGTTTCCCTTGCCGTTAGCAGATGAAAGAAGTGTAGCTCCTAGAGGGCCGCAGATGGATCGAAGTGGCCTTTGGGACAAAGGCCAGAGTCATTAAGAAGGATAGAAAATCAAAGTCCTCATCATGAGTATCCTCGCAACCAGACAATTAAACAATACTATTCACTTGATGAATAGTATCATCAGTGCAGGTCAGTGCCCTGAGGCCTAAGAACTTCAGCACCATGCTTCTATCCGGAAGCATCCGGTACCTTCGAATTTTGTTCTGACTTTTGCTTGGATCACCAAGAGTTGCTAAGCCTCCTTTTCTCCTACTCTCCATCTCTGAAGTCAGGGATCCGGAGCAACAATGACTTGGTGTTTCTTTTCGTTGAAAAGGTGGGTTACAAATTATGCGGCGCCTAGGCAGTCGTGGGGCGCATCATAAATTTTTGATTTTGGTTTGAGCCATTGGAAAGGTTCCATGATCATTTACAAAAGCGCGGTAAGATTTTCCCCAAACGAAGATCACAGGAAGAGACTATCTCGTCAGAGTTAAAATATGATCGAGTAATGAATAATTTTTTTTCGAAGATGTTGTCTCCAGATGAAAGATTTTTTCGGCCGTGTTTCTTTTGCCTCAGTTCGAGCGAGCTCTGGCTTATGTAAGCACGTCTGATTCGTAGAAAATGTTGGGCCCAGCCAGCCCGCTTGCACTAATATAAGCTATCTGTAGAGCTTACATAGTAGTGCAGCCCAAGAGAGATTCTGACAGTAGCATTTGTGGAACCATTCGACCAAAATAATTCACTTCCACTGTTGAAACGAAACCTCCGTCAGCAGCCTTGTAATCCTAGCCTCTACAGTTTCCGCCGCAACATTAAAGCTCAATCCGAACTCAAACCCGACACCTTATTGCGATTTGTCACCCGACAGCATCTCTAGTTACTTCGTATTGAATATACTGATACAATGGAGCGGAGTCCTATAGAGCAGTATCTTCGCAAACTGCGCCAGATGGCTCAGTCCCAGTCTGGACGCCGTGGCGGTGGCTTTCCCAGTGGCCCCAAGCCACCTGGTGCCGGTTTGATTGCCGGCTCTCTCCTCGCCTTCGCTGGTTCTTATGCCTTCTACAACGCCCTATTCAACGTGGATGGTGGTCACCGTGCCATTAAGTACACCAGACTCGGTGGTGTGAGCAAGCAAATCTACGCTGAGGGTATATACAGTCCACGGTCCATAACTTATCTAGAACGACATGGGCCCAAATACTAATAATTGTGCTTCTCGCAGGTACTCATGTCATGATTCCGTGGTTCGAAACCCCCATCGTCTTTGACGTCCGCGCCAAGCCGCGCAACGTTGCTTCATTGACCGGTACCAAGGATCTCCAGATGGTGAACATCACCTGCCGTGTACTGTCACGGCCCGAGGTCAATGCTTTGCCGCAGATCTACCGTACGCTCGGCGTCGACTACGACGAGCGTGTGTTACCCTCCATTGTTAACGAAGTGTTGAAGAGCGTGGTTGCCCAGTTTAATGCCAGCCAATTGATCACCCAGCGTGAAATGGTCGCCAGACTGGTCCGTGAGAATCTGGCTAAGCGTGCGGCGCGGTTCAACATCTCCGTTGACGATGTGTCCCTGACTGTAAGTTCATATGCCACCATTACATTCTCAATACAGCTGCAGAAAAAAAAAAAAAAGCTGACATATTGCGTTCTAGCACCTTGCTTTCTCACCCGAATTCACTGCCGCCGTTGAGGCCAAGCAGGTTGCTCAGCAGGAAGCCCAGCGCGCTGCTTTCGTCGTTGACAAGGCTCGCCAGGAAAAACAGGCCATGGTTGTCAAGGCCCAGGGTGAGGCCCGTTCCGCCGAACTGATCGGCGAGGCTGTCAAGAAGAGCAAGGCCTACCTCGAGCTAAAGAAGATTGAGAATGCTCGCCTTATTGCCCACTTGATACAGGAGGGCGGTGGCCGCAACAAGCTTCTGCTCGACTCTGAGGGTTTAGGCCTGAACGTCTTTGATGATAAATAAGCAAAGTGTCTATTTGCTTTCTACTATGAACTGAAGATACCAGATATGGAACATAGAAGATAAGGGGCCTTAAGGATGATTGTTTACATCCATGTACTACTACTACTATCATCATGTTGGGGCGATTGCTGATGAGTCGCTGGGGAGTCTAAACGGCTACGGAAATCTCCGTTGTATTCTACTGATAGCCAATACTTTTTATATATCATTTGATTGAAACATCTCCCCTTTTCTTGCAATATCCAGAATTATTATGACCATCCCTAAGGCCAAAAAATAATATAAATTTGGCTTTCAATTTGCTGTCTAACCGTTTCATAATGCCCCGCAATCCCGCCAAAGTCGAGCTTTTGATACGTGCCAACCCTGTTTTTTTTTTACAGGTATAGCTATAGGGTTAAATGCGTGAACTGCAGCTTACTGCTTAATTCCATTGTATTGGTCTAGCGATCATCAAGTTGTATTCATACTTCAAATTGACGAAAAGACCGGCCGCACCTCATTTGCTATTTCCTGTTTTTCTTCATTGTCGCTTGCGAATCGACGAGCTATATAGCATTTTACTTCCACTTCTACAAAAACCGACACGCCAAATATTGATTCACCATGCTCATCAAGTAACGTCCTGCCCCCTTCGCTGTGCGACGAATCACGCAGAGCATAGCGACTTATAGACCCGCAACCTTGCCGACTATTTATGCAATATCTAGAGGCTCGACTAACGATATGCAACAACAGGATTCGTACCCTCACTGGCAAGGAGATCGAGCTCAACATCGAGCCCCAATACAAGGCACGTTTGACGCCGTCCACTAGCATCACCACTCTATCACAACCATCTAGATGCACGGTACCGAAATATCGACGCCTAACGAGAGACCATTGCCCGATATAACGCTGATTTTTGATATACTAACATATCACATCTGTTACAGATCATCCAGATCAAGGAGCTCGTCGAAGAGAAGGAAGGCATTCCACCTGCCCAACAACGCCTAATTTTCGGCGGCAAGCAAATGTACGCACTTTCTTCTATCTTGCTATGGCTTTTGATATTCCCACTACTTGTATTATCGAGGACTATAGGCTATGAATAGCATACTAATGGCCTTTATTTTTTCTTCGCATCTTTTAGGACCGACGACAAGACCGCGAAAGAATACAACCTGAACCCTGGCGAGACATTGCATTTGGTTCTAGCCCTTCGTGGAGGACAGTAAAGAAATGCTGATGTACCGTGTTTATGAGATATTCTACAAATATCTATCGCCTATGAATATATGAAATACACTACTATATATACGTGTATACAGCGAAACGAACGTTTGTAACGAGGAGGACAGACACAACGGGTCGGGGTTTTTTAGTCTGTGATGCCGCCCGGAAGAGGTTTCCCCCGGGACTAGAAAAGCTTACGAAAACACGAACAGTCAATCTAAATAAGTCTTACAGCAGCAATAATAGGCTCACATACAAGTTCAGACGTGCAATCGGGTGGTGCTGTGGTGAGGCTTCATAACTGTTTTTGTCTTGGCTGTATAAGTCTGAGCCGTATATATGAACTAGCCAATGTGATTATTGTAGTAACATATGGCTAAGGTTATATTTATTGTACTATACAATAGGCCCCAGGAGTTTTTGGGCTCTGCTCCGTTAGAAGTTTGAGTAGCTAGCTAGCTTGCAGGTAGCCATCTTGTCTAGGTTTTCTACCTGGTAGGGTAGTCTTGTACTCTTGAAATTATATCAGATCAAATCAAAAAAAAAAAGAACTGTGTACACAGGGATGTATACCATTAACAGCTATGCTACTATACTCTTACTAGATCTGTTACAAGGCACCTCAGCTGTGAATAGGGTTATGAACAAGGCTACAAAACCCTCAATGTTATTATCCACTACTAAGTAGATCTTCTTCATCTCAAATCTTGAACACAAGCACATCATGTTTGTGAGCGCAGGCAGAGCCATTCGGTCTTCATGCTATTCTGTTGGCTGTGGCCTAAGCGAATGGCTAAAAAATCGCGACTTTCTCTTGTAACTGGCAATGGCTGCCTTGTTCGCTAGCCCACGCGTAAATTACTAAACAGATGACCCTCAGCTGCGTTATTTCATATATGGAAGTATTAGGAGTTTGAAGCTCTGTTGGACAATGAAGTTGAGTCACTTGTGGCAATAGTGAAGCATCAAGTTATCTGATGCCTTCATCAAGAGGTTGAAACAAGGCGGTGGAATTTGATTCGTGCTGTGATAGTATTAATAAACTTTGAGTGAAGTTGTAAGAAAGATTTTTTTTGATTCATTAATCTTATTGAGTTTCTAGAACTATGAAGATACCCTAAGAAAGATGTTTCTGCTAGTAAGCAGTTATAGTTATGAAAACTATTTTTGTATGTAGCAAATCCAAACTCCCTTTTATAATGATAGATCTCCGAGTTTAAAACTATTTGCATGGAAAAACACGAGTACAGCAGAGATTATAACTATAGCTCTGCTATAACACAACCCTTAGATAACTATAACCATGCTTTACTGTGTTTGTTAGAATGATAGCATCTGAATAGTATGCTTCACAGTACATCTGATATCATTCGTCAAAAGTATAAATAATAGTCGAACAGTACGAATTAAGTGTATAGCAAAAAATGTATTTGTGGTAATAGGTCTGGCAACAACCCCAAAGGGCTCCTGGACGGCGGTGACGCGGGCGGCGCCACTGACGGCCTTCACGCTGTACTTGAAAAGACTGCCGGCTGCATGGCGCGGCTTGAAAACTCCACCCACAACATGGCTCTTGCTCATTGCCAGCTTTGGTGCAAAAGAGTTAGCACCCGCAGCAAGGGTGCTAGAGATGAAGGCGGTGTCCTTAAGGATCCTGTTCATTGCCTTCAGATTCTTCGTATTCGGCTTGGCAGACAGGTTAGGAGCTGTCTTCCGGCTTTTGGGGTCACCAGACATCAGGGGAGAGAAGGACTGCTGGCGGCCCACGTAGTTCCTGACCATATTTTCCGACTTGATAGAGTCAATAGGAAAGATGGTGGCTGATACGCGGACCTCATCCTCCCGCTGGAAACTATGATTAAATTTCCGCAAGGCCTGGTCCTTGCTTAGAGTATCAGTGTCCTTATACTCCTGCCAGACCTCGTGATGGGTGAACAACAGGGACGGCCCTGACGAGTTTTTCAACTCGCGGACCAGGTGCGGAAACTGGCGCTGGATCAACACCTCCTAAACGTGCGAGACGACAGGCTCTGGGATGTTCCGGCAGGACTTCAATACGCTATGGAAGTACCCACCATCAGGCACTACAGCCGCGATAGCATGGACCGCGTTTTGGTATCTGGGCTCCTCGCCTAAAGACTTGTCGGTCTCAGCGTGATGCTTACTGATCTCGGCGCACTTGGAAGTCATTGAAGTTCCAGACATATCTGAGCTAGACGAAAGGTAAAGCTTAAATAAAGCGAGCGTGTGATACTCAGCAACTGATTAGGTAATTGAAATTGGATGGCCTCTAAATAACGTCTGATGATATCAAGACGCTTTAGCCAAACTCCCGTAATGAGATGCTCGAATTTAGTTTGCAAGAATAGTCACAAGCTATAGTGGGACGATTTGATGATGTCATAAGTATATCGTAAAATGGGGACAGTAGCAGTGTAGAAGATCGATAAAGAGTGAAAGGAAGAAAAGTCGGAGTGAAGGCGTAAAAAATCCAAGTAAAGGTGCTTCAGAGTAGGATGAAGGTGTAGAAGAGTAAAGAGTAAGGTGAAGGTACAGCAGAGTAGGACAAAGTATGGTAAAATTTAGAAGGCTAGAAGGCTAAGAGTTATGATGAAAGAATACTAACAAATTATATCAGATCGCAGATAGTTAAGACAATCAAGTTGTAGGTTTGCAAAGGAAACATTTGCTTAGGTAATGGCAAAAAGTATCAACGAGAAAATGGGTTATCGCCTGCTTTTTTGTAAGTAAGGAAGTCCTATAAACTAGAAGTCATATGCTTATGAAGGTGATCGAGCTAACTATTAGAGTCTTAGTCATGGTCCAAATTCAATAGAACATGGCGAGCTAGTAGATTACTGCAAGAAATAGGCCGTTCGAGTTTACAGTAGTTTGCTTGGGACAGGTGGCGGCTTGTTGACATCTGGCGCTGTATCTATTTCGCATAAGATAGCAAATAGGTAGGTACTCGCGCCATTAAGGCCATTCTAACAAGAAGTTGATAGTTGCTCGCATAGTGCCCGTGAGGGGCAACAACCCACAAGCTTAGGCAGCGTAGGGTGTTTATAGATTATCTACTTGCTAGCCTAGCATTATGCTACGTTAGCGACGTGGACAAAGGCTATATAGCATATACTCTCTGAGTGTCTTCTGAGAATACTCGAATGCGCATTGGCCAGTCTCAAACACCAAGACGGACAACAGTCTAGATTTAGAAATATTAGGAAGGACAGTGGCCCGAGCTTCCAACGCTGATGTGTACACAAGACACCAATTCACTAAAAATTTGGTATGTATATGCCAATATATATATAATCTTATTCAGTTTCTAAAATTATGAAGGTATTTATACTCTGCGTAGACTAACATATTGCTATCTCAGTCTACTCTCGCAAGAATATCTATGCTAAGCTAAACTTTCTTGAAAATTTCAATTCCAAAATCTTCTATCACTGTGCAAGTGACAAAATGGAAGTCGAGGCAACAGTCGCGATATACCACATGACGACATTACAGTCATAACAACAAAAAAGTCAACAGCACAAGCAAACATGATTAGGTCGATGGTTGCGATGTACCTACTAATCGTTATAATGAAAATCCGATGTTTATCTACCAAAAGGATGCTAACCAGATGTTAAGAATTAGTTACATCTTGCTTTTCGAGATTTCCATTTTAGGGTATGTATGACCTTTCTGGCAAGCGACGTCGTTAAGTCTCAAGTTTTGATTGGACAGAAAACTTACTAGCATCTAAGTTTTTTAATAAGTAGGATCCTGGTTAGGCACAGCGGGACAAATTCGGGTGAATTTTAACAGTGACAGGCAGCTAGTTACAATCGAGCCTAAAGTGCTATCGCGTCTCGACAGCCTTAGTTAGCATCTCAACGAACCTTTGAGGTAGAATTAATTCGTTGCCACCTCAAAGATATTCTGTCGCGCTCAATTTCGAAAATTAGTTTGCTATCAGTAACCGTCCTTGCCTGCGATTAAGGCCTCAACCCGATTATCCCATTGATTCATCATTAGCCCGTCGCTGTCGGTCGCCCAATCGAAATAGATACCGGCGCAAAGTCACCGATACATCCTGTTTATCCTCTCTCTCTCGCGACAATTAGAATCGTCGCCACATCGAACTTCGACGAAGCTTCACAATGGCCGAAGCTCCCATCAAGGCCGACCCTGATGCACCTTCTGGCCTAGGCGTGGTGGACGATGATATTTACGAAGATGCCGGCGACTTGGAATTCTATTCGGACGGCCCCAATGCGGCTACTCACGGCAATATGTATCTCTTCCGTGTCGGAAAATCACTGTTCGATGCCTGGTCGAAGCTCGATGATGACCAAGAGATAACTATCGGCCATATTCGCCAATGGTACCAGCCCCAAGAAGACGGCACACCGGGCCGCCCACAGATGAAGTTTCTCATCTCTGATACAATCCCGGGCCATCAAGCGATTCCAAAAGAGTATAACCTCAACATCAGCACTGGTGTGGACAACACATTCCTCTTTAGCGAGTCTGATCTGGAAGGCTTCAAGGCCAAATCTGGTGGCAGAAACCCTGCGGCAACTGAGGGCATCCCATTTTCGATTCTAAAGCCAAAGCCAGAGAAGGTGGACAAGCCAAAGTTCAACAGGCACCGCAAGTTCGTTCCATTCTATCGCAAGGCTATTCCCAGTATGTCACATATTCCCCTCTCTCAATCAATGTATCGTCGAAGTGTACGAGTGTAAAGCTAACGAACGATGTACTTAAATAGAGAAGACGTCAGTCGTGGGCAAGGTATCTTATGATCTTACCTGCTCACCAGCGAATCCGGAAGAGCAAAAATACTTGCTGGCTATGCACGCTCACGAAACCGG
Source organism: Endoconidiophora polonica (assembly GCA_001856765.1). NCBI lineage: Eukaryota > Fungi > Ascomycota > Sordariomycetes > Microascales > Ceratocystidaceae > Endoconidiophora > Endoconidiophora polonica. The sequence goes on along the minus strand of LXKZ01000085.1, from coordinate 75,808 downwards.
AAAGACTACCAAGGTCGAGATCATCAACAAGCGCCAGGGCGAAGTTGTCAACATCGGTACTAGCCGTGCCGCCAACTGGGAAACTAACTTCATTGTACGTTTAACTCTGATAGGAAAGATGGCAATATGTCATATCGTTTGATTTATGATCTATGATGGCCGTCAAAAATGCTAACTACTACCTACAGAAAGCACCTGCAAAGCCTGTCAAGACCAAGGGCCAAGATCTCAAGGCCGCTCGTATTCCAGAGAACGAGCTGCTGGATCTTCTCTTCAATGCTTTCGAGCGCTTCCAGTATTGGTCTATGAAGACGCTACGTCACGACACTCAGCAACCAGAGGCGTACCTGCGTACAGTTCTGGACAAAATTGCCATTTTGAACAAGACTGGCCGTTTTGCAAACTTGTGGTCACTGCGCCCTGAAAATGTTCGTAACTCCTCAAAGGCCGAGGAAATGGCGCCAGAAATCGAAGGTGACGATGATGATGATATGCAGATGGAAGACGTCCTCTAGACATGATGAAACTATTCACCATGGTAATCTCTCGTATATCTCCTTTTGTAATTTCCCCCTAATATCATGCTTTGTTTTGTTCCCTTTTGCTATCTGATTTCACATATATCGGAGTTTAGGCGTCTGGTCACAAGCATAACTTACTTTGAAGGTATGGCTCAAAGTAGACTGTTTACTATAAAATAAACCTGGATATTGCTACTGTGCGACACTTGAATGTATTTATATTTGTTATTATTACGATTCAACTTGCACAGCTTAGCCTTTTATCTTCCAATGACTTAGAGCTTGCGACCAACGAGCTATATAATTGACCTTGATTGAATCCATATGGTCGTCCTTTTCGCCCTCGCTGATATTACAATATCGGACGAGGTTTTTCATTAGTGTATCCGCCTTCCTAGACCTTGAAGTGATATTGTCAAGACTCTCCGCATCTTCTAGATTATCTCGCCAGTCAACAACGAAGCCAATGACCTCGGCAAGTACCAGTAAGTCGGTCTCAGAATCGCCATAGTATACAACCTGTCCAGCGCTGTAATCTCTGGAAGCTATTATTTCTCTTAGCACACGAAGCTTATCTCCTGCTACATGCAAGCCACCAACTATTTGGCCATCCTCTGTAATGTCATTACAAAAAAGACGGAATGGGCGGTCGGGTGTTTCGCTGAAGTTACCCACGGCTGAAAGCACACCTTTGATAAAATCAGAAGACCAGTTCACAGACAAAAAGGCAAGCTCGGCGTCCGCACGGTTGTAGATATCTCTTAAAACATCTACGCAATACTTGGAAATATGTACTTTATCTTTTGGGACACTAAGGCCAACATTATAGAATGAAAGTGGTAGAGAATCAGATCCTAGAGTTTCCACCAGTGCGCCTGAATTGCGCTTCGGCATCGCTAGTACGCCAGAGGCGGATATGCGCTTTATAGATGCGATCTCGATAGGGCGTACCTGAGCCAGATAAGCATGGTAACGCTCTCGCAGAGCTTCGACGGATTCTTGGTTTCCATCTGTCATGACAAGAGGCGGGGATTCAAGTGGGTTGGGAATGGCAGCGGTCTGAACATAGTCTTCGGCATACTGTTTCTTAAGTTCTTCCCATTTTGCCGTACGGATAGACTGTTCAACTAACGGACATGTGGCGATGAATCCAGAAACCAAGAACTCGATGGTGTCCACATCGGTAATAGTTTGGTCGAAGTCAAATACAAAAAGGCTTGGCGGCTGCATTGCGGTACTAAAATGTGAAGTAGTAGTAGATTGATGCACACTACGAACTGTTGTTTCGTTTGTTGTTGTGTTTGGCATGAAGTTTTATGGAGTAAAAACAGACAGCCATGTTATTTGCAACGCAATAGTGGGTAATAGTACTTTTGATTCTATTGGTGTGCTGCTTTTGGGATTATTTCTGTGCTGATGCATGAATAAACAAACCGTTGCCCTCAGTATTCATCGTAGGTGCTAATAAATGTTTTTGTTTACGGTGATGCATGACAACGAATCTGCAGACAAGTGGAGTTTGGACGGAGTTGCTAGCTTGGTCGCCACGGGCACGATAAAAGCAGATGACTAAAAACAAAATAAATGGTTTATATTATTTCGCTGGCCGGTTGTTTAAAAATATCCGTCACGCAAGTCTAACTCCATCGAAACGACAACCCCGCGAAATAAGCATCGAATGGTTCTATAGCCGTTCGTCTCGCTAGGCCGTTCTCTAGTCATCCTACTGGACAATTGTTGCCGGGGATGGACTATTGAGTGCGGCCCCTCTGAGCGCACCTTGCATATCAACTACTAAGTGCGCTTTCTATATTATCCCACACAGGTTTGGTCAATGCACCTAGAGCTGCAGCTTGTGTGGTCTATCAATCCAATCAAGATCGATCTAGGCGACGCAGGAACAGCGAGCAAGATAAAGCCGCAACGGAAATAAACTACGGTCAATATTTCCTATAGCAACGACTAGTCTAAGCCGCACTTGCTTTCGTATCTTCTCCTCTAGACTCAGTCGATGACGGGGAAGAACTTGTTGCCCATGAAGACACAAAGGAAGCCTGGCGCCCCATTTCAAGTATGGCTATGCGATTCCATGGAGACGGCAGGACAAAATGGTCTTTAGTATGGCAACCATATGCAGCAAGCCTACGTTCTGTTTCTGATTCCCATCCTGTCAGGAAGCATGCTACCTTGTCTCTCTTTGTCTTCTTTAGTACTTCTTCTTTTCTTTGTAGATATGAAGGACCCTAGCCCTGTTACAGCACGGCAACCGACCAGACTTCTTCTTTCTGTCTTTCTGTCTGTCTTTCTGCCCCTCCCCACCCTAACTGCTGAAAAGCGGCCTGCAAGACTAAGAACACGCCTAATCCGGTTGCAGCCCATAAAAGAAGATCGTGTTAGGAAGGGGAGGGGGGAAACAAAAGACCGCCCCGGGACTCGTCCACAGCCTTCTTCTTAGCAGCAAATCCCACTCACTGCCCGGTCGTCGCTGCTATAAAAGATATTAAAGAATAAATAAAAGAGCCCAAGCAGGCGTTCTGTCAGAAATACACTGGGAACAAAGACAGACAGAGAGACAAACAGAAAGCTCGACGGAGGCGTAAGAATGTAGGCGAGGATTCTTTGACCAAATGCTACCAGGACCAAAGAAGCAAGAATGCACGAAAAAAAAAAGAGAAATAAATAAACAAAAAGAAAAATAAATCATACATAAAGGCAGAGCCTAGGCCGTTTGTCCGTTTGTGCCAGGCCATACTGTAGAGTACCAGTCTTCGCTGTTGGTTCCTTATTCCTTTGTGTTGTTGCGCCTCCTTAGGGAATGAGCTCGCATATGCCGGCACTTTCAATAAGATTTCAGGTTAATGTCAAGTACTAGCATCATTTGTAACATATAAACAAGCCGTGATGCCATGCTATGCGTCTGGCAGCCGGTTCCGGGCTCGTCTTGATCAAATATCTCTTTCTCGATACTTTCTCTGCCATTCATTGCTGCGTCTCTGCCTGTAGATACAATAACAATTATCTCTTTCTCTTACCATCACTGCAGTTTTGTTTATCAGTGTCCATCATCCACCGTCTTGCTATACTGCACCAAATCGTCTTTGAAGACTACGAGTGCAATACAGCTCTACACAGTACAACCTCCTGCTTTTCCATTTGCAAGACCTTGAAATTATCTAAACTTTCTTGTTTTTGTGCCTTGCTTGCAAAATACACCGATTATCTACTATCGTCTTCTATACAACGCACAAATCCAAACTCATAATGTGTTACCACCGTCGAACAATCCACGGCTGCCATCACATATCCGTCGGTGCCATGATATCAGCCTGTTCGCGGCGGCCCAGCTCACCAAGCCAGAAATGCGACTTCCAATGGTCCCGCGCCATATTCACCGTCCGCATCACCTCTAAATGCCGTTCGTGCACCCGCATCGACCGCCTTCTCAAGTCCATCGCTACCCTCGTCACCACCTCCTCCGTCAACATGGAACGGGTCGGCGACTTCAAAACTGCCCGCAAAGACCAGCGCGAGGCTAATACCCTCGCCCACCAGAAACCCTGGTCTTTTTGGGATACAAAAGAGAATCGAATGGGCAAGCGGGCGTCGCGCCCTCTTAGTGTGCGGTTTGACGATAGAGGCTTCTTGAGCGACGATTCGGACTCTGATACTGAGACGCTGGGCGGCAGCGAATCGAGTGATAGTGACAGCAGTGTCAGGTCGTTTGGTGCAGAAACTACATCGTCACTAGACTCTATTGAAGAGGAAGAAGACTGTACGGAGCTGCTAGAGGATATTGAGTACATCTCGATACCGTCATCAGCAAGAGTTGCCCTACGAATATAAGCACCTAGCAATTATTATTAAAACGGGTTGGCTGGGTTGGCTAGGTCTGCTTTTTCTTGTTTCTTGCACTAGGATGAGGAATCTGGGATTCTGGAGTTTTCTTTATTATTTTATGAATATCATGATTTTCCGTTTTTGCTGTTTTTTTTTTCAAATCATAACTTTCCAGCTTATTGCTTAAGTGAATCCCTATGAGCTGTATCTCTACTACATCTTTAGTGTATTGGCCACCCGGTCTAAGTTGAACGCTGCACTGATGAGCGCTAGATGGCTAAAAGCCTGTGGTGTATTGCCTAGCTGCTCACCACTGCGTGATATTTCTTCCGAAAACATACAGAGATGGTTCGAGAATGCGAGCATGTTTTCAAACAGCGTCACGGCTAGCGGCGCATATTTCCGGTTATAAAGACTAGATCGGGTTAGGGCTTCAACGAGCCAGAAGGTGCACATGCTGAAAGCGCCCTCTCTTCCACCAACGCCTACACAAGCCCGTGAAAACGAGTCGTTAGTCAACAATATTCAAAACGCCCATGTTTAGTTTACAACTGCCAAGTGGGCGTCAACTGCAGAAATGCTTACCATCGTCGGATTTCTCGGCATCGTAGCGGTACACAAGACCTGTCGAGGTCAGGCCGCCCTTCTCCGGAGGCTGGAGAATCTGATCCAGAGTGTTCAGGAAGCGGGGGTCGTTGGGCGGAATGAAGAAAACGAGAGGAGCTATCAGAATCGACGAATCAAGTAGAGTGTTGTTTTCGTAGCTCTGCACAAAACACTTTAAATCTTTGTTGTAACCTGAAACATGCCATATCAGCTGATGCTGTCCAGTTATTGCAGTTCTTGTTTGTTTTATTCCTTATTGGTTTGTGCGTACCTTTGTCCATGATTTCTTCCATAAGACCATCTCTAGCCTTCATCCACTTGTCGCGATTTGGGCATGGCAAGCAACGTTTTTCTGCAAGACGCAAGCCGCGATCAAAAGCCACCCAGAGCATGATTTTGCTGTAAGTGAAATGCTGCTTATTGTTTCTGACTTCCCAGATCGACATATCAGGTTCTATTATTTGATGTGAGTTAGTATATCTCAAGGCCAAGTTATACTACCAAGGTCTTACCGCTTATAAGCGTTAGTACATAATCAAGCATATTGCGTACCAATACCCAGTGGTCCCAAGTTACAGGCTTGCCATATTTGTTATACAGGTAAATTGCATCCATGAGTTCTCCATAAATGTCGAATTGCTGGTGAAAGGCCGCGCCGTTTCCGATACGAACAGGCTTACTACCATGATAGCCATCCATATGTTCTAGTTCTAGCTCGGGTATGTCGGTCTCGCCATGGATCGTGAACATGATAGGCAGAGCTCCATCAGGACCCCGCGAGTGTTCGAGGCGTTGCATCATGAATGCCATATAGTGGTCAGCTTCAGCAACGAAGCCTAGACGTAAGAAGATATAAATTGTGAAGCTCGAATCACGCACCCACGAGTAGCGATAGTCCCAGTTTCTTTGATACTTGTTAGTGTGCTTTTCCAGATGCGGGTATGCTAGGACAACTCGTACCTCGTTCCACCAATGTCTTCAGGAATTGAGAATGTTGGAGCTGCCACAATAGCACCAGTAGGCTCAAAGGTCAGCATCTTGAGAATCATCAAACTACGGTTGACGACTTCTCTCCAGCGACCTTTATAGCGGCTCTTAGACAGCCAATCGTACCAGAATTCTTGGGTATCATGCTGTTTGGAGTCCAGAACCTTAGTGGTGATGTTAGGAGTCACGTGGTTCGTGATATCATTACGCAGAACAAAAGAAACAGCTTGCCCCTCCTGCAAGTTGATGCGGGCTACAATTCCTTCACCCATCATCCCCTTTCTTTTGGCCTTCTGGAATGACACATCCGCCAAGTTACAGATGGGCTGAATTGGTATACCATCGACCCCGCCAAGCTCGACAGTAACATCAAGTTGTAGTTTGACGTCTTTAGAGTGAAAAGTCACCATCTTGCTATTCTCGCCAGAGTAGAGGCAAGCATCCTGTAAAATGACCGTCTCATGGGCCTCTTTAGCATATCCAAAGGCAGGGAAGATCTCGACTTCAATTTCCATGCTACCACGAACACACTCGATACGACGAACAAGCCATTCCTTGAGCTCTTCCTGAACTTTTTTCGCCTCGCGGTAGGCACTGTTGCCACGGCCGGCAGGCAATGCAGTACTCTTTGGGCGAGGAAAAAAATCAAGCAGGTCAACAACTCCATCTTCGTAGATGTATCGTGTCTGAAGAATAGCAGACGATGGAAGATATTGCTGCTTCGTCTTGCAGCCGAGCTTCATCGAAGGACTGATGCTCCAGTAGCCGCCCTTGTCTTTGTCGAGTAGGCGGCAGAACACAGACGGCGAATCGAAGTTAGGCCTAGCAATGAAGATATGTTAGCTTCTGGGCTTGATGGTGGAATAGGCGTCAAGCTTGGTTCATCCTACCAGCACATAAAATCTAGGCCGCCATCGATGCCAACAAGGGCACAGGTGTGCATATTGCCAATCATGCCATAGTCTTCAATAGGCAGATATCCATCGCTACGAGAGCGAGATGCTGGAGAGACAATCTGACTTCCTCCTTGAGACATGATGAAGACGTGATAGGCGATAGTAATTAGTGTTTGATTTCAAAAATTCGAGTTTGTCAAATAATAGACTACAAAGCATTCTAAGAAATTGGAAACTACAATTGGCTCTATCCAATATATCTATCTACCCGCAGCTGCAATTTTCGCCATGACTTGTTGATTAACTACCGAAAACACTATCTCTCCAAATAATAGCCTAAGACAAGACATTGATGAAAACGATAGAGGCCAAAATAAAAGGTGGCCAACTAGTTGGTCTGTTTGAGACTTTACTAGCTTTCGATGATAAACTTGCTTAGCTTAAACGGCTAAGCGTTGAATTTGATTCACTATGACCTAAGTGGCAAGTCTTCTTATCAGTTGCTTTTTCATAATTTATTACTCTATTAGATGTTGATTAGCCAGACTCAAAATCTACCATACAAGACGTTGACTATTTACAATACA
>LXKZ01000085.1:0-68265 GCA_001856765.1 Endoconidiophora polonica | reverse complement strand
TTTTTTTTTTTTTTTTTTAATCGACGATGTTGAAAAGGTAGCTTAACTGGGTTCTAGAAACTTGATATCATTATTCATTGATTTTTTTTTTACTCAATGTTATGACGCAAAGGATTTGCTATTAACCCTAGCTTCTCTCACAGTGCATTGGCGGTTAGTTAAGGGTTTGTCGAAAGCTGAAACGCTTAAGAAGTTTCGTTCATCTTCGAAGTTACAGCGGTCATTTTATAGTATGCAGTGATAAAAACATAAGCAAATATAGTACAGATATCTACATAGTGCCATTATCTTATAACATGAAAAGTTTTGTAACCATAAAAATTACTTGAAAATGTCTAATTCTTTCCTTAAATTCTCACATTCTATCTGTCTACTGTTATTAAAATCACCACTTTCATCCTACCCAAAAAAAATATCGGGCTAACTATACCACAATGTGTAAGTTGCTCAATGTGCCATGTACTAGCAGTTGATTCTTATATCTTAACATCATTATTTACTAGCTTTTTCTAATACTACAGCGACCATTTCGAGCAAGTCTAAATTCAAGCCCGGAACATCCTTCGAGGATGCCATCTCGATCTTGCAGGATCATGAATACATTGTTAGCTGCGACCCTAACATGGTTTCCTATGAGAAAATCCACCTTCTCAATACTGATCCTCAACCAGATCACGTTCAACCCCGTTCCCGAAGTGGTACCAGTCACTACTGTGTCATCGACCGCGTCCATGCTCTCCCCGCCGAGCTGGAACTACTGGAAACTAATGTAATATCATGCTCTAGATTCCTAGTAAGTATTGTTAAAAGCCAATGCGATGCTAATTGGCAAGGAGTCCACAACAAATTACATGCCAAGTTGAAGAACTAAACAATTGGCTAATACAAAATTTACTTCAAGTTATCAAATATTCTTGAGATATTGTTGATATTAGGTTATACAAACTCCTAATTGTAACTGAAAAAAACATTGATACCGACTGCAGAAATGAGTGACGCAGACAGAACTTGATAATGAATGATGAGTAATACTTCGACCTAGACTTATCAATTAGAAAGTATGTGACACTTGACCGTATCACGAAACCAAGGTCAACAAACGGAAACTAGACGGATTCTCAAAACTAACAAGAATGATCATAAAAGAGAACGATTAGGTCTTATATCTTGTTGTAATGTAACTAGATGGAAAGCAAGAATATATCTGATGCTAAAACTACGGATGGGAATATGTGAGTTCTTGATATATAATCATAGTACTGATGAGATAGAAATTTATACGTCACAACAAGTTGCCCGCTACGTAACGATTGATTCATCTTCACCTAGCAATCCTTTTTTATCCTTTTTATCTTTTCTTTAGATATTCTTGGCTTATAACTGGATGATAAGGGGTTGAAACTCACAGCATTGTCACTACTGGATCTTAAGATGACAACAAATCTTGTCCTCGCTGTATAAGGTAGGTGTTGATAATCTACTCGATACACTAAGAATAACGTGGTTTCTCGTTTGCTACCAAGTGTTTGTTGTGCCTTCCAGTTAGGGTTTTTCATCGTGAAGCTAACCAACTTCTACCTGCACACTGGGTCAGTGGAGCTTTCTGTTTTTGTCCAACAATCGATAAAAACTATCACCAAAACCTATTTGTTTACCTAAGTTATCAATCACTATTTGATTTCACCTCTACTTCTTGTTTGACATCAAGCCGTGTTACATCTGAATTGACACCCGAACCTTGATAGTTTCCATTGATTGTAACTCAGTACGAAAAGACTGCGTTCCGAACTCTATTTCAACATATCAACAACGATACTCTTGACGATGTCTTTCCATCTTCCCAGCCCTGACGACCTCACTATACCATGGGAGTCCATCAGCCAAAGACTGAATGATAGCCTGCCAATCAATTCGACAGCTCGCTGGCCAGAGCCCATGACACGCGATGGATTTAACGTTCCAAAGACGATGTGGAACGTTCTGGGCAAGAAGCGACTCGCCGCGGCCGAAAATGTCTGCGGAACGAAAAATCTAAGCCAGGCTGAACGTAGAGAGCTTGAAGAGACTTGGACTATGGTACAAACCGAGGATCTGATGTTTGATCGATACCCTCCAGAGTCTAGACCGCGCCCTCCGTAGGTTTTGTGTGATGAACTTGAAGGTAATTTCTGCTAATTAGTCAACAGTCAGTCTATGAACTTCATCCCGATTGCGCATGGAACAGATGATACTATCAACTCAAACCTCCATGGAATCGATGAGGATGAAGATCTTCTGCGTAAGCGAAACCGCTCTAAGCGATGGATAGTGAACCTTAGTCTTCGGATAAAAACGTTTTGCTGTTTGAGGAAGCGTGAGCAGTCTCCTGCCCCTTCGAAACGTAAGTAAGCTCAAACTATATATGACAATGCTGCACGACAACACTTAGTGGAAGTTTCTAACAAGCTTCATAGATTTAGTTCGGACTTTCAAGGTCAACCATGATATGTCACCGCCATTCACTCCCGAGCAATCAACCCATGGATCTGTGGTAACCCAAGCCCAACCTTCGCGTCGTCTAGTTCGCCATTCACTCATAGCAGAGCAACTGGAGCTTATGCGGCACGCGGAACTGGGCTACTCAGACCATGGCTCAAGTAGATTTGCTAAAAATCGGCATTCAACGTTCGATTATACTCCACTTGACACAGCGTTCAAGCCCCCGTACAGCCCTATGGAGCCGATATTATCTGGTAACTCAAGAGCACCATCGCAGACATCATTTCCAAACTGTGGATATCAATACCAAATGCAGGAGAGATACCCTAATAATTATGCCCGGTCATCTCACTCTGATCGGCGTATAAATCCGTACTTAAGAGACGAAAGAGCAATCTCATCTGGTTCTCGGCCGATATCACACTGGGAGCTCAGAAATCGTCTGGCAAAACACCAGCAACAGGATTACCACGCTAGAGTATATAAAGGATGCCCGGTAACAGACGGTAGATATGATGGACGCCCTCGCCGGCCTTATCATGTGTCCCATTTGGCTTCTGGCGCCGGGAATATACAACACAATTGTGACTCATCCGTGCTTTCAGCTAACCGGGCCGACACAATAAAGTCGTCTGACTTCCCCGAAGACTCATCATTCATGACTCGACCAACAGACACAGAATCTTCGATATGTCAACCAGTAGTATTGGGCAACACTAATTCAACTCCCAACTTAGTGGTCATGAATGGCAATGATATCCCAGAAATGCAAAAGGCAACGATAATAAGCCCTAAGGCGACAAAGAGCTCGCCGTCTATAACAACCTCATCAGCTCTAGATTCTAGAATGGGCAGGTCTAACATTTCATTTCAATCGGCGGTACAGGAGAACATTTCGTGCGATGCATCTACTCCACACGCAGTCAAAGATGAATAGTTAAATGGTAACTTTAATCTCTCCCATATAAAAGCCATGCGTATACATGCCTGAGTCGTTTCTTTTTGTTTTACAGCACGGTACATCATGTGAAGATATGCAAAGGGATATATGATAAGGGGTTTTGTTTGTTTAAACCATTAATGGATTACAATACTAATCATACGGCAAAGTAGATTCATGTTTAAAGCGATGTATAATAATATCTAGTGTCCAATGACAAGTTCGATGATCGAACCGGTAACTAAAAGATATCCTGGAATCACAGCAATCGTACATGCCTTAATACCCGGGAATGTGGATTAATTGTTGTCATAGCTCACGAGGATCCTTTAGAGGAACCACAAGCTAAGGGATGATAAGGATGATAAATGGTTGCCAGGTGCTCTGCAGACTTCCTACTTCTATTTAGTAGGTCGGGTTTGGAAAAGAGGCGCTGTTTTGAGTCTAGCTTGAATACTTCTAACATGCTGAGTCCGGTAGCTTTTAGTCAGATATAAATGAAGCTTTGCTAAGGCACAGAGTTACAGGGAGTCGGGAGGATGAGTAAAGGATCAAGAAGAGGCAAAGTACCTACGGGCGTTATTTAGCAGGCGAAATACTTGCTTGTAGATGATGTTAATCAAGTTTGCCTCATTCCTGGAATCTCTTGTCGCACGCCACAATTCCTCAATGTACATGGTGATCTTCCCTTTCTTCAACTCCCTTGCCGACATTTACATTCGCCTATCTCTACCAGATAACAGGTATAACTGATACTACAACTAGCCGCCTAATATTCCTCAACACAGACACTAAATAAATGTAAAACCTACGTACATTTGATTAGTCCATTTACACAACAAATTTTGTATATCTAACCATATATGGAGGTTAGTTTATACAAGATAAGCATCATCTTCGTTTTTATCCTCTTTTAGGCGGCAAAATATCAGCTCTGCGCATGATTATGCCGAACAATATATAAAATAATCATCATAATCATGTCGAACATCTACATCAATATACAATCTCAGCAGGACATAGACTCAGATCACAACTACGCACAAGAGACAGAAGGCGTGTCCCCGAAAGAGATCCGTCGTACAGATCGCGAAGATGAGGTATTAACACAAAAAGCCCCGCTGCCTCTGCCGCAAATACAGCAGCCCGATGATGCGTCTCACCAGAATGGGCCACTAAAAGAATGCAATGACGCTAGAAAAATCAACGAGGGTTGTCTAGTTCAACAGCACATAGACCACGCTAATCTTGCTAAAGATGAAGCTGAAAGCTGTTACGAACAAGATGAACGTCCCGACACTCACGAATCTGCAGACCAGCTCGCGCCCATGGAGTCCAGGCCGTCCTTTAGCTCACCGTTTGGCAGTCCTCTGCTTTCTTCATCGGCAGTCTCGCATCCGAAATTGGTGGCTTCTGCATTACCACCGGGCTGCGCAGCGCGCCTAAATGGCAATAATGCCAAAGTATCACCTATGAAGCAAAAAGCTATCGACGACGCGATGAAAGCACAGTCACGTGTGATTGCCGACTCGACCCGGTCCCATACAGAACCGCCACCATATGTCTTGGAAGAGTTAGTAGGTAAAGGAAGCTATGGGAGAGTCTACCGAGCTACGACGAAGGCTAAGCTGGGCAGCTTAACAACAGTAGCAAAGAAGGTGAGTCCACCGCAGCTGGTGGCAATCAAGATCATCGACATCGAGGCATCGGACCGCGCAAATCCCGACGCATGTAGCTCTGGCGCCTACCAGGAGTTCATGAAAGAAGTGGCGGCGCTGCGTAGACTCGAGGACGAAGGCGCTAGGAATATCAATCATATCATCGAGTTTTTAGGCGTCGGGCGCACTCTATGGATGGTCACAGAGTATTGTGCTGGCGGCAGCGTGGCGACTCTTATGAAGCCTGGGAAACCACGCGGCCTGGAGGAGAAATGGATCGTTCCGATTCTCCGTGAAGTTGCTGTGGCCCTCGGATGGGTTCATAAAGCCGGCATCATCCACCGTGACATCAAGTGTGCGAACATCTTAGTACATGAGAATGGCGGCGTACAATTGGCAGACTTTGGCGTCTCTGCGGTGCTAAATGGGCGCAACGCAAACCAAAGCCAGAACCAGCGCAGTAACAACGATAGCAAGGGCGGGGAAGTTAACGAGATAACCAGCCCACAACAAAGTAGTAGTTCTGTCGTGGGAACGCCGCACTGGATGGCGCCCGAGCTACTTGGTGGTTCAAACCTCAAGTACGGCGTGGAAGTCGACATATGGTCATTTGGCGCCATGGCTTTCGAAATGGCGACAGGGCTTCCTCCGTATGCTCTAGAGCCTCTCTATGGCCACCCGCAGCATCTTGCACAGGCAATCAGAGACCACCCGCCTGTGCTCAAAGGCTACCAATACTCAGATGATCTCAAGAGTCTCGTCAAGCTTTGTCTGCGCGTCGAACCACGCCAACGGCCTCCCATCGATGTCATCCAACAGCATCCATACATCTCCGGAACGGAGTTATCGTATCCCACAGTCTCTCTTCAATTCTTAGTCAGGCAATTCAAAGTATGGGAGGCACGAGGCGGCAGTCGTGATTCTCTTTTCATGGGTCCGTACCAGATGCGCCGCGGATCAAAAGCCTCCAATAATTCGCGCGGGTCACGAGCGTCGACGGCTAATGACGCAGGATCGTGGGATTTTGGCTCTAACGAAACGGCAGAGGGTGAAGAAGGAAACGTCGACACCGACGACTTTGAGCCCGGATCTCCAATCGACGAAGAGAGTGAAAACCGTCAGCTGCAAGGAGAGGAGTCTCAACAATATTTACGCAATATTAGTCACCATTCACGTGGACGGCCAGAGTCATCACCGCTGCCGGAAACCAGCATCAATCGTTCCAAGTCTCTTGAGCGCTGGCAAGAAAAGACGCGACTGAAGCGCCCGATTGAGTGTATTTTTGAAAACTCAATGGAGAGCTACAGCGAACTAGCACGCATGTATTACCTACGACGTGTATCTCCGCCTTTCATGATTCCTGTTGCGCCGCCACTTCCCAACCCAAGCGATGATATCCCAGCATCGAACCGTGAGTCCCTCATCGACTTAGACACTTGCTTCGATATAGATCCACTCGCGTCGAATCTTCCGGCATCTTCTAGCCTGTCAGTACAACCTGAGTTAATCGTAAACCCGGCCATCCCAGACATTGATCCGCACCTGTCAAATAAAAGCTTTGGCGCAAGCTCTGGGCTCACATCATTTGCGCCAGATCCACAATCAATGACTTCCAAACGCCGGACACGCGAATGGCATTTTCCGGACCCTCTTTTAGCAATGCAAAGCAATAATGCAGGCTTCACACGCGGTTCAAGTGATGATGAGCCCAACCAAGAGGATCAGGCCATTCTGTCTGAGCCATTAGCTCGCTTTCCGCTTCTGTATGAGGATCCGAACCGATTCCATCTCTCTCGGCCAACCGTTCTCTCGCATTATGAATCAGATGATAGGTCAATTCCGCAGGCTGCTGACAATTTTCCACCTGATTGCTCAGATGACATCACGTCGGCCGAGTCAATCTCGGTGTCGCCCAGGACAAGCCTGCTGTCAAGTCTTAACGGCCTATGGCATCAAGGCAGGACGGGCCGTGTTAGTCCCAGCGCTAGTAGCAAGTCAAGTGAGAGTACAAGCCAAACCAATATTGCCAAGCGCGCGACTAGAAGCGATAATTCTGCTATTACTGCTATAGATGGCGTTCTTGCGGAACAGGTTGAGTCGCGGCACGGCTCGTTGTCTTTCATGTATCCACGTCCTGCACCACCACCCCCAGCCGTAAAACCGTCTAATTTCTCGCCTTTTGAAAAAGCTACTCGCAGTGCAGGAACTTCTGAAGATCTTTCTATTGGCACCTCAAAGTCATTCATCAGCGAACTTCCAGTTTTAGCGCTTCCAGAGTCAACATATAGCACAGTTCTTAAGTCTGACACAGAAAGTCCGATCTCAGTCTATGATGTGCGTCGCGCATCCGTCGTGGAATCTAATGTTCGCATATTCACCTCAGACGAGCATGGGCCATTTATCCAATCTGATCTTAGCTGCCCAGGTGAAGATGATATATCTACCCAAAATATGCACAGCATACTGTACAAGCCATCCTTGGGAACCCCACAGTCTACTGGCAATACTTGTCGCGAGCGACAGCCTTCCTTGTATTATACAGGCAAAATGGACGATGCGGAAGAGTCCGATTCGACGGACCGGACACACCCAACAGCGCATTCAGCTACAACTTCGCTCAGCAGCGTAGATTCGGACTGGACGGCAACCCAACTTTCATTTATGGAATACCGCACGCAGGATCCTTATTCCCTAACAATAGGTCAAAATGTATACGCGTTTCCAAGCAGTCCTACACACATGACGTCTGGAGTGGAGGCGCACAATTCCTTCGACACATTCAATGCGATCAATACGACACACGACCCCAGTTTTACAGGGAAGAATATCCTAGACAATGGTTCATCGCCTGATCCTTACAAAAGAGGTCCTACAAGAGGTCGTGGTTTCAGTGCAACGGCAATGCCAAGCAGCCGGCATGTGCGCAACGCACGAAGCCACACTATCTCCTCCCCAGACAGAATACCAACGCAGCTCAATCTCGACCCTATAGGCAACATGAATAATGCTTCCATGAGCAGTGAAATTCCGTTTTCTTCACCCTCTCCATCAGAATCTCCAGTCCCGTGTCGGCATCGCAGCAGCGCATCTACCCCGACAGGATTCCCTGGATCTCTTGCTAGGCGACGGAAGCTGTCTAAGCCCCGGATGGAAACTTTGCCGCCTGCGACTTCATCGGGAGGCGGTAGCGGTGGTCATACGCCGAGCAGATCTTTAAGTAGCTGGATTTCACTCCCGTCACCGATCAAGATGATGTCTGGAGGCCACCAAGGTTCTGGTTCTGGTTCTTGTTCTGGTTCTGGCTCTGGGTCGGTGACAGGGGCAGAGAAGAAGAAGCAGCGTGCTATGAGCGGCAACAGCACATCTGGGAAAGGCGACGCCAAAAACGAAGTGCGCAGGATGTTAGCGAGTTTTAAAGAGCATTTAACGTTAGCCTCGCGTGAATTTGCTGTGGGCAAGAATAAGATTGATGAGTCCAAGGATAAATAAATGTAGAGTTTGGTTATATGCAAGTAGCCAGATTGACTATACTACTGTGTGTTTGTCACTAGGTTTATTACTGGACAAAGCTTTAAACTATAAAGTTTTTAATGCATTACAGAAATTATTTTTTTTAATCATTAATCTTATTAAGTTTCCAGAACTCTGAAAATACACAGAATTTTTGTTATTTGCACTTTCAATTGTAACAATAAGTTAGCATTGAGTGGGTTGTCCGTCTTCACCGCCTTGAGCCTACCATAAACAACTAATCATATTACATCAATATACTTAATGTACTTACATCAACAGGATTGGAAGCCCAATTTAAGTAAATAATGTGGATACTAACGCTCAATAAAGAGTCTAGGTTGTCCTGAAGTAGCCTATGTATGACCTTAATGAGAGGAGACTAATAGGCAGATCAAGATAATTATGAGATTCACGTATGAACATTATTGTTATTGTTAGTGCCATCTACTTTCGGATTTTACAACATAAGTCACCATATTTTCGTCAATTTAGTCTTGCAGACATACTACAAAGACTGTTTTTCAGTAAGGCAGTGCCTAAAGAAAAATAAAAGAAAGATTCCCTCTAAGATGCTATAGATGTACCTCGAGGGTAAGATTTTGACGAGGAAGTGTCACTTAGAAGAGACTGCTACAAGGCATCAAACTGAGCACCAGTTTGTGATAGGAGCTTATCCATGTCTTGATCGCGCTTCGAGTCCTGGGACTCTCGAAGCAAATCTCGCATTGCTATCTCCTGTTGTTCTCTATTACAAAGATATAGTAGCCCTTTAGTAGAGGCGATACTAACACTATGCGTCCTGTTCGAAGGCGTGGTATATGGTAAGGCCACGCTGACAGTGCCGTGGCCGGGAAGTAGACTTCGGAGCGACATTGTCAGTATGGTTTTTGTTAGGTAACAGATGTATGTTCTTAGAGAGGATTTGCTGTTAGAATCGGTAGTGGTATAGGTCAAGAGATGATATGCTTACTTTTATATCTAGTAGTTCAGTTGGCGCAAACTGTTGAACTCTTATGGTTATTTGATAGTTGATAGGTAGTAAGAAAAGTAAGGACAAGAAAATTCGTTCAATAGGGTCGCATATGGCTATTTATGTGTCTTCATGGTTATAAAAAGTGAATAAGATTAATTTACAGATGAAGAGTGGTGCATGTTGAGATAAAATTACACATATAATAAAATAAACAATTCTACCTTTAAAGCCATTAACGGGGTCAATGTGCAATTTAGCACCCCACTCAACCCCTATCCATAATTGTCATAGTGATGTTTACTCATGGTGGTGCATTGCAAAACGTAGATTTATTGGCAAAAGCATCCCTTCTAGTAGGTTAAAAGAGAGACTAATAATAGTCCCGTACTCATATTCAACCTTGTCATTGCAGCTTAAACTCCCCTAAAAGGAGCGCTTGATATGAGGCAACAGTTTCCTGTAGTCTTAGCAAGACGGCTGCAGACAAGGCCTTCACCTGGTTCTCTTCTCCGGCTCCTTCACCACCTCTAACATTTGAGAAGACACCATTGACCCAGTCTTGCGTATCGACAACCTGCCTTCCGTTCTGTTCACAAACGTCCCTCATTCTGTTCTCGTTGACCTCTAAAAGCACGGAAAGTGCGATCAACAGAGCACAACATACATTAAGGTTCTGCGATGCATATGCACGTAAGACTAAGATTACATCCCAAAGTTCGCTCGTCATTTGTGGTAGGGCTAGCGTGGACGGTCCTGCAGCATGTAGCATGATAGCTAGACTTTTCATAGCAGTGGCGATGATAAATGAATGCTGCAGGAAAACCGAGCCTTGCTTACGAGCAGTATGCTGTATTTGGGCTGTTAACGGAAAAAAGAAGTAAGTTGCTACCAAAGATGCAGTCGTGTTTGGAATAGCCTTGGTTCTGGGCCGCGCCGCATTCTTTCTTGTCACCTGACCTTTAATGGTCGACAGCTTTAAGGCATCTGGCCCGTTCTTAGAATCAGCCGCTGCTGCAGCAATCGGGGCAATGAACAAGGATGTTAAGTCTTTAGCTATAGAATCAATAGCAGAGGAGGGTAAGGCTTGAAGATTAGTACCGTGCTCAGTAGACCCAGCACCATATAAAGCTGAAGTTGGTCCAGAGTCAAGATACAGTTTCTCTAGCTTTTCTGGAAGCCGTTTGGACGCAAACTGCGAGGCATCTGTGAATTTCGAGTTGTCAACTCCAGCAAGTTCTCGAACACCCAATCCAAGAGCTGATAATATGGTTGCACGTTGGGAAAGAGAGAAGTCGCCTGTAAATGCACCGTGACATAAGATTGGGCCAGCAATGCGAGGCTGTGCCACGACAAGGCAGACCAGAGCTTGTAATCTCTGCTCATAGAAACCTTCCATGTCAAAATCATCATTCAAGCCTGTGAGCATAGAAACAAGCTCTTCGGCGTGGTCAGACACTTCTGTACCGTAGTTTGCCTTGCGGCGGATCAAAATAGCGGCGTTCTCCAGAGCAAGCTTTTGCTTGTCAAAAGATTCTGTGTCGCGAAAGTACTCCATAAGTGTTCTTATGTATACTGGCGCTTTAGGTTTATCTCGTGTAACTAGAGTCGCATCCTCGTCAGAGTCCTCAACATCTGAGTCAGGCCTCTGATATGCCAAGATATCATCGTCTTCACCCTCTGTGTCGATTTCTTCGATAACTGGCTTGATTTTGCTTGTGGAAATTTCGATAGCCTTAGGTTGACGTCGTTTCTTTGGTGAGGGGGGCTGGGTAGTCTTATTAGACGCAGGCTTTATGACCATAGGCACGATGATACTGTCAATTTCTCCTGCTAAATCAGAAACTTGGCAGAGATCCTTGAGCCAGGCTGCATCATCAGCCATAGTTTCGGGCATATCAAAGTTCAAAACGGTATCTTTGTCAATCATACTTGAAAAGGCCTCTCCAATAACCATCCCGAGTATTCTGGCCCTGATGTGAGATGCCGCTAGCCTATTTGATACAAGCTGCATGTATGGGCTTGTGCGCACTAGTGCCTTCAACTTGCCAGGAGCGCAGCGGAACAGGTAACCACCCAGCAAGATAATCACTTGTGCGTGAACTTCCTGTTGCAATATTGGGGAGTGGCGTATGTACAGCTTGTCGCCAAATTGATTAATACTTTTTTCCAAAGCATCGAATGTGGCGGGCACGTTTGCAGAAAGTGCACCAACTACAGCCCGGCGAATAGCAACTCCGTAGCCTAGCCCAGCCCCAGTTAATGAAGATAGCCAATTTCCGAGGTTGCTGGTCTGAGAATTATCGGAAGCCATGAGTCCCCGTAGTAGAGTGACCGCAGCTGAAATCTTTTCGTTCTCTTTCGTCTCTTCAGGAGCGATGCTCTGTAAACGATGCGTCGCTAAGTAGCCCAGAAGACCATCCATTATACGTCGTTGGTCCACAGAAGACAATAGCCCCAATAAAGACATAAAAGCATTTTTGTGACTATCTTTGCATAGCAACAGGAATTCAAATAACGAGGCCAGTACGTATTCTATTGGCATGAGGTTAGCATAGGTTAAATTATATTACATAGATTGGTGCATCCAACCTGGATATCCTAAGCGCAAGGAACGTCCAATTAGATCTGCGCAGATTTTCTCATCCTGGAAAGTCTGTTTCGCCAGCCAAGTGCTGACATTACGGCCAATCCATGCCGAATAATCCTTGCCGTTGCCAACCCATGATTTCTTGTTTCGTTCTCGGCCAGAGAGCATGTCTGCCTCAGCTACAACTTGAAGAAGCTGACCGCCAGCCAGAAGAGAGATCATTTGCTGGCACAAGATCTTTCTCTTGGTCATATCAGCTTGCTTTGATGTATTCAGCCATAGCTCCAGAACAAACGTGTCTGGCTCTAACAGAAAGTTGACAATATCAAGAATGATATCAAACTGAATGCTAAGGTCTGGACGTTTCGGTCCCTTCGATTCGGCTTTTGCCTCTTGGATAAGAACACGCAGTTGAGTTATTAGTGCATTTAAACCAGCCAGGTTACGGAGCGATTTCAATAACAAGACAGCATCGCTGCTAAGATTGTTATCGATAGAGCCTTCTTTGAATAGTGTCCAGTAGTTGGGCGCGATTTCAGATGCTAGTACTGTGCATATTTGCGACTTCACTCCGTCAAGGATAGACGCCGATAAGTTCAGATGCTTCAAGGCTGATATAATAACATTGTATTCCGGTTGGTTCTTGAGAGTTCCAAGGAGCTCCTCGTTAGAAGCGAACGTGATAGCCTGTTTGTTAGTATCCTTATGAAGGGCCTGAACTATTTTGGAGGTTGGCGTTGATGATGAAAGGGTGAATAGAGGCTCTTCTTCAGTGGCCTTCTTCCTAGTGGTGGGTATTGGCGTTATAAGTTCGTCCATAACTAGTAATAATTCTTGGTGAGCTTGAGTCCTAAACCATTAACAAAGTTGCGCAAATTGTAGCTGCTCAACAAAGTTGTGATACATGAGGGTTTGAAGAACGCCAGCCTACTTTTTACAAATGTAAGACCGTTAGATTAGGATCCGAATAGGGTTATCCGAACCGACCTGGTGCAAAAGCGGGGTTGGCATGTACGTTTCTAGTATCGTAATAGGGTTATCCAGACCCTAGTGGGAAAGCGGAGCTTGCACATTGTTTAGGCGCTTAGAGTTATAATTTACTTATCTACAGATATGTTTTAGATTCAGTTAGTTCTGCTTTGAATAAGATATATCAGTTGTTGGTTGATTTATTTCTCTTTATGTGAAAAGGCAACACGTTTATCGAACTAAGAATCACTAGTAACCGTTACTATCAAATTAACCCTAATGTTACATCTAACCCCGCTAGTCGTTTAGGTAACTTGTGACAATTAGTAAATTTATTCCAAGGCATAAGCAGCACTTGATTCTTTACTTTTTTTAGAACTTTTATCAGATATCCATCCTAAAGACTCCCTTTTGGCATACAGATTGCTTATTTCTTTCACAAAATATCAACCAAGCAATGTCAAATTCAACTCCAACGACTCCAATGAGCCAAATGGTCACTTTAACTCTAAATCCGCCGTCCGAATCTTCAGGCTCAAGCTCACAAAGATGGTACGGCTACTGAGATCACAGTCCCATATAGAGTCCATAATCTAATAGCGTCTACAGGAAGTATATTGACCATATACGATCAACTGCTGGTCCTTTTACAGATCCGGAAGCTGTGACCGACAGAGCTCAAGCAACCTTCCAAAATATCAAGGTTCTGTAGGTGTATATACATCGCTCGCCTGTATCTACATAGAAACTAATATTGCTGCAGGGTTATGTACGTAACTCATTGTTGCTTTCTGAGCATCACTGTCAAACTAACAACTTCTCGTCAGAGGTGCTGGAGGTCTTGGCTGTGAGATTCTCAAGAATCTGGCTATGTCTAAATTCACCGATATTCACGTCATCGACATGGGTTCGTTATAGCGCTGTCAGCATTATTATATAGTATGAGCTAACACATGTGTGATTCTTGGAAGATACAATTGATATCTCAAACCTGAACCGCCAGTTTCTCTTCAGAGAATCAGATGTAGGCAAGTTCAAAGCTGAGGTTGCTGCCAAGTACGTTGAAAACAGAGTCGAAGGCGTCTCCATTACGCCACACAACTGCCGTATCCAAAGCTTCGACATGGAATTTTATAAACAGTTTACTATGGTTATCTGTGGACTGGATAGCATAGAAGCCCGTCGGTGGATCAATGCCATGCTCGTCACAATCGCGCAAGAAGGAGATAGTCCCGATTCTTTAAAGCCGCTTATCGATGGCGGAACAGAAGGTAAGAAGAAAAACAAACCTCTTCAAAAAGAATAGGGCATATATATTGACTTCTAGCAGGTTTCAAGGGCCAGACTAGAGTCATTTTACCAAGCTTGACATCATGTCTAGAATGCCAGCTAGATATGCATGCACCACGTGCTGCTGTCCCACTTTGCACTATCGCCTCTATACCTCGACAGCCAGAGCATTGTATTGAGTGGGCACACATCATTGCGTGGGAACAAGAACAGCCCTTCCCATCGTTAGACAAAGACGACCCGGTACATGTGACATGGCTTTATGAGAAGGCCTTGAAACGCGCAAAGGAGTTTAACATACCTGGCGTCACCTATTCACGAACGCAAGGAGTCATCAAGAACATCATTCCAGCAATCGCTTCTACCAACGCCATGATCGCAGCGACATGCTGCAACGAGGCGTTTAAGATTGCCACTAGCTGCGCCCCGTCTCTAGGTTTCGAAGAGAACTACATGATGTACTCAGGCAACGATAGCATCTACACTTATACCTTTAAGCACGAGAAGAAGCCTGACTGTCCTGTTTGTGGAACTGACTCGAGACCACTTGAAGTCAGCCCTAAGATGACCCTGCAGGAGCTCATGGAATCTTTCGTCACAAGACCAGAAGCTCAACTTAAGAAGCCGTCATTCAGAGTTCAAGGCAAGACCCTGTATATGCAGAGTCCAGCTAGCTTGGAGGAACAAACTCGCCCTAACCTCAAAAAGACACTCCAAGAGCTTGGACTCGAAGATCGCCAGGAACTCATCGTTACTGATCCTGCGTTTACAACCGAATTTGCCTTCTATGTCAAGTATACTAATTAGGTCGTTAGATATATGTGGCTTTGCGATCATTTAACAAGACATAATAAAGGCGTAGTACAGAGCATATCATTACTGGCCCGCTGTTGTTCAGCTCTTTGAGATGAGATTTATATATAAGCAAGCAAAAAAGAACAAGGACTATTATTTTACAGCTATCTCTTGCGTATGACTTGAAAAAACGTACAAAAAATACATGGTAAATGCAAGTGGAAATGAAAAATCCCTAACTCCAGTGGTTATAATAGAACAGAAAGAAAAACAGCATCCGCTGGCCAGCCTCTTCTCATCTATCCAATATATCAGAAACATCGCTTCTCCTCTTCTTCAGACATCATCATCATCAAGGGCTTTTATTGTCTACCGGCACATGCCGACAACCTGTTTCTCCAAGACTTGGCACTTGCGCTTGAGCACGATGAGAGCCTCTAGGAACAGATCTTCGCTGTCCCACTGACCAGAGCTTTCTATCGAGTAGATGAAGTGATCTCTTTCACGGCCTAGCTGCACTTTGTCTTTAAACTCGGCATGACGCAAGCATTCGCGACTGACTGTGTCCTTCATAGCATCCAAAACAACAGCCTTAACATCGCCTTCGTGGCCCTCGTAGCCACTATCTAGCTGCATAGCTTCAGCAGAAGACACAGTCTCTAGACCAATGACACCCTTGGGGAAGCACTTTTGGAACTTGTGGGCGTCAGCGCCGAGGATGGGCTTCTTGATATTGATGACAGGCATTAGGCGGTAAGTAGCGGGGCAAACGGGAGAGAACTTGGCGTGGTCGGAACCCAGGCCCTTGTGCATATATATATCGCACTTGATTGACTGGGGTGGGCGTAGCTTAGCAATCAGAATATCAGGGTTGACAGGAGCGATGATGTTCTCTCCAGAGAAGTACTCGACCTGGCGGCCGATAGGCTGGTACTGCAGGTCACGCGCATAGACGTTGGCGTGGTTGTACAGCTTCTCGGGGTCTGTTTCGTCCTCGGCAGCGTCGGGGTTGTGTGTACACTGGACATCCAGACGCAGACAGACGGTATTGTAGTCGAATAGATTGGCAGAGGTGTCTTCAGCTGCCTCGGGCTTCTTGTAGTCCTTGAGAAAGTCGAGGAGACCCTCCTTGCCGCCCTTAAATGGAATTAAACCCAGGCGGTGCGCAAGTACCTCGTCCTGAATAACAGACGTGTTGTCATCGTAAAAAACGGTCTCGATGGCGAGCGTGGGGATCTCGGCGATGATGATGCGGCGGATGGCGTTGGCGATGGAGGCGTCGATGCCGATGACGCTGAACGACAAGTCGTGCTGCTTGTGGTTATGAACCTTGATGCTTAGGCCATCACGGAAGGTATCTAGCGAGAATGCATTGTCTTCGCCAGGATAATGACCGGGGAAATCAGTGGAGGAGACATGCGAGACGGTCTCAGCGTTGACGCTGACGAGCTACAGTTGGAGAGAAGAGTTGCTGTTAGATCGCAAGCTATAGTTTTGGGCTGGTTTCTTTTTTGTGTTGGCTGGATCAACAAACCTTGCGGCTATCAGCTTCCACGATTCTAGCAGGCGACATTTTGAATGTATTTAATGAATTAGATGGTAATGCTGTTGTTCTGTTGCTCTAAGCCTTGCAAAGACACTATGTTGAACAGCATCTCAAAGCAGTCTTCTTTGCTTTAGTAACCAGAAGCGCGAGAACTTTTTCCGTTATCGATAAGCTGATAGCAGGGAGGTTGTGCATATCACAGAGTTAGCTTACACGTCCACTAAGCGATAACGTGTACATAAATTATATGGCTGCATAACATCTGCACAAATGGCTCGGAAAAAATGTATTCCGGCAAAAAATCGGCAAGCTTTGTCTCCAACCAATGGTGGCCCACTATTATAAATCGTCCTACTATGTAGCCCAGGCTAATAGTATCAGGGATTCTATCTCTTGTACGATAGGCTAAAGTAGCTAAAGCACCATTATCAACTCAATCCAATCCATAATCCGGGGCATATAAGTCAGCCACGATTATCTTGATCTGAGGCTGCCTGTCCATTGTTTATGCGCGTCGAATTCCGGTTAAGATAAACGTTGATTGGTCTCCAATTGATTCTGTACAGTTTTCCAGAGCTGCCGCAATATCTGACGTCGCGCCCACAATCTCATCAAAACCTGCCAAATAAAACGGATTGATATCCCCTCATTGCTCAACCTTCTCTATATCAAAACTCTCGATCTCGCTCCGTCCGTACCAACAACCTCATGGCCTCGCTATTCCGGCTTGCTAGCCGTGGGGCTTCTGCTAATTCCAGTAGTCGCTTGAGCAACGGCTTCCTGGCCTCTGCCGGCGCTGCTCGCCGTACCTCTCCGGCCGGTATTAGAGCACCGCGGCCCTTTTCGACGACCATCCATCGCCGCGCAGGGGTGTATCAGGGCACCCGGCTGATGCCTACAGATGAGGACTTCACCATCTCCAACAGCCCATACGAGAACCCTGATAAGCCTATCAGATTTGTCAACAAGCGCAAGCATGCTGACGCCAATGACGTCTCAGACCGCAAAATTCGCCACTACACCGTCAATTTTGGCCCGCAACATCCAGCTGCCCACGGTGTACTGCGGCTGATTCTGGAGCTGGAGGGTGAGAATATCGTCCGTGCCGATCCCCATGTCGGTCTGCTTCACCGCGGAACCGAGAAGCTTATCGAGTACAAGTCATACCTGCAGGCGCTCCCATACTTTGACCGTTTAGATTACTGCTCCATGATGACCAACGAGCAGTGTTTCTCTCTAGCGGTCGAAAAGCTGCTCAACATTGAAGTGCCAGAGCGTGCCCAGTACATCCGAACTTTGTTTGGCGAGATCACGCGTATCCTCAATCATCTGATGTCTGTTTTGTCTCACGCCATGGACGTTGGTGCCCTGACGCCTTTCCTATGGGGTTTCGAAGAACGTGAAAAGCTAATGGTAAGATATAACGCAGCACATAAAGGATGTATCTGTTTAGCTAATCAACTCGAATAGGAGTTTTACGAGCGTGTCTCTGGCGCTCGTATGCACGCTGCCTACGTGCGTCCTGGCGGCGTTCACGAGGATATCCCCATTGGTCTTTTAGACGATATTTACGGCTGGGCAACTCAATTCAGTGACAGAATCGATGAGACCGAGGAAATGCTAACAGACAACCGTATCTGGATTGACCGTTTACAGGGTGTTGGCATTGTTCCAGCATCCGAGGCTCTGAACCTGTCATTCTCCGGTGTCATGCTTCGTGGTTCTGGCATTCCTTGGGATATCCGCAAGAGCCAGCCGTACGACGCCTATGATAAGGTTGAGTTCGATGTGCCTGTTGGTGTCAATGGCGACTGCTACGACCGCTACCTGTGCCGCATAGAAGAGTTTCGCCAGTCTCTGCGCATCATCACACAGTGTCTAAACCAGATGCCCGAAGGTCCTGTTCGCGTCGAGGATTACAAGATTTCACCTCCTCCTCGTACTGCCATGAAGGAGAATATGGAGGCTCTTATCCACCACTTCCTCTTATACACCAAGGGCTATGCCGTTCCCCCCGGTGAGACCTACTCCGCCATCGAGGCTCCCAAGGGTGAGATGGGTGTTTACCTGGTTAGTGACGGTACTGAACGGCCCTACCGCTGTTCTATCCGTGCTCCTGGATTTGCCCATCTGTCTGGTTTTGATCACGTCTGCCGCGGTCACTTGCTTGCTGATGCCGTTGCTGTCATTGGTACCATGGATCTTGTGTTTGGTAAGTTAGCACTTTGTTCCTTGCAATTGAAATCAGACTATAATCAACTAACAACGTCGCATCACAGGTGAGGTCGATCGATAAACAGTACAATACACCAGAACCCCTTTTGTAGCAAAAGGAGGGATGCAGAATCACCAGAACTTAACAACCGTCGGAGAACAGGGCCGCATTGTAATTGTACAGAACAACGCACACCGGGTCGCAGTATATATATTATTGACGTTTCTTTCTTTTGTTTTAGTACGCAAAATTCTCCTTAGGTCGATAAAGCCAAATAGTTCTCTTTGTAATTTCAATGTGTATGCATTTGATGTTCATATAATGTGGTGTACAGAAGGTTGTTGACTAATCAGGTGCTGGTACATATTTTTGATACATAAGTTTACAAGAATTTCACTCCGCTTCCGGACGCTTTCTCCATGAAAAGGTTTTTCAGCGGTTTCAAAGCATTGACGGCATTTAGGCCGATAGATCTTAAAGGCACAATAGGGCCAGAGCTGAAAGAGTATAGCTTATGGAGTTTGTCACAGACGCCCATCAGCATATGGTTAGCAGCATATCGTTCGGCGTTGTAGGCTTCTAATGACAAGATAGAGCCAATATCTTGGCCGTGCAAAACGGCAGTCTCGATAGTGTGTACAAGGCTCTGAATATCGCCCTGTCCTTGGTTTAGTCCTTGGCCAGCTAGAGGGTGGACACTATGTGCAGCGTCACCAACAAGAGCGATGCGTTCTGCGATGTACGTGTCGGCGTGACGCATCTTGAGAGGGAAGGATGCAATAGTTCCCTCCTGGACACCCGTGACTATCTGTGGTATAGCAAACTTATTCACGGGGGTGTGATTCAAGCGCCACTCTAGCTCGTCTTGATGAGCGCCTTCTGTCTTAAGGCCATGCATGTAGTCAATATCGATGTGACGCAGACGAAATCCGGCATTGACAAGAGCTACAAAGTCGCGCGGCTTAAGGCTCTTCAGGAAAGCAGCCCGCTCCGGCGTAGTCGACCACACTATCGTAGCCAGGCGGCCCGGTAGTGGAAGCATGGCTATGGGGCCAGTTGGTAGAAAACGCTGATATGCGATCTTGCGGTCCGCACCACCCCAGCCGTCACCCTCCAGTTCGAGAGTTGCTACAACTCCATGTCTATTATAGTCCCAGCCTTCAGTCTCGATGTTGGCAAATGTGCGTACTAGAGAGTTAGCGCCGTCAGCACCGACCAGCAGCCGAGCCCATAGCTTTTGCCCACTGGAAAGATTGACGACAGGCCATTGGCTTAAATCATAGTCCTCGGTCTGTTCGCCGTATGTGATTCCAGCAACCTTTGCGCTATCAAAGATGCTCACTCCACCGAGCTGCTCAACTCTTGAAAGCAGGCCTTGTGTCAAGTTGAGATTTTCGGCCATATACGCGATTGTCTGGTCTCTGTTGCGGTTGTTGCTGTCAGCCCAGTCGAACTCGATGCGGGCATCAGTCACGCCGTCCCAAACTTGCATTTCTTGGTAGTTCTGAACGCGCGCACGCTTGAGATGAGACCAGACGCCGATCTGATCAAGGTACTCTGCAGAAGTTGGCGTCAAAGAACTACACCTGTTGCTAAACCTTTCCATCGGCAAAGACCACGACCGCAGTTTGCTTATATCTTGTGCCTCGATAAGAGCCACCCTGAGACCAGCGGTAGTAGGGTTCGCACCTATACTATATTAGCACTATATCCAGAAAGAAAACCAGGGAATATAGCATACGAATAGCAGCTAAGAGACTTAGGCCAGCTGGACCACCACCAACACAGACCACATCATAGATATCAGGCTCACTAGCACCTGTACCTGGAGATACACTACTGTAAGGTTTGCGCATGTGTTTATTAGAGGCACTTATAAAGTTTCGACATGACTGCGATACTGG
The DNA here is from genome assembly GCA_001856765.1 of Endoconidiophora polonica. Lineage (NCBI taxonomy): Eukaryota > Fungi > Ascomycota > Sordariomycetes > Microascales > Ceratocystidaceae > Endoconidiophora > Endoconidiophora polonica. Next base: position 47,397 of record LXKZ01000085.1, on the reverse strand, counting down.
CACTGATCTGTAACCTAAAGAAGCTAGAGAATAAGCCCCAAGCCGAGCTGGACGCACGAGAATTTGTGCTGACATGGCGTTGAGCTTGAAATTTGCGAGGCGTTAGCTTGGCGTCTATTAAGGCATAAGATAAAACAAACAAGAGATTATGATGGCATAGTATCAAAGTCCTACGACAGAACAAGCTTTAAACATACTTCCAACTTTCTGAGTGACTTGTACGCTGCTGCTCCGGTCCAGTTTAGCAAATCGGATGAGCTAGCGCCACATGTGGCGGTTTAATGGGATCATCCGAAAATCACTGACAGCATGTGGCGTTTTGTCATCATCCAACCCAAAGCAGCCGCGACAACCTTCCCTTCTACAACCCTTAGCATGGCACCTTTTGAATAGGAAAACGCCATGACAATTACAACAACCTCGCTAGGTCTGAAGAAGGTCAATGGTGTTTAATTGCTGCTGGGCCCGACGCCGCCTTACGCAAGGAATCTATCTTGTCAGTTGCCCGCCTTCACACTTTTCTACCGCCATCGTCGTCTCCTCGTAAATTGCTACATGTCTTGAAATGCGGGAACTCTCTTCGGCACAAGTACACAAGGACTGTCTTTGAAGATTCAGGTAGTTCACCGGCCAGCATGTCAATCTCAGATTCCACCCATGCCTGTTCTGCGATATACCGCCCTTTCGACGACTCAGTTGGACCGACACAGCACCAGCCCCACGGAGACTTTCTTTCTGTGAATTTCTTCCCATAGTCTGGTCCTGAAGAATTTTCTCAGTTACGTAGGGATGACAACTCCACTTAGTTGGGTTTTAGGGTTCACCTGTTTATCGTTAAGGACTAAAACGTCAAAACTATGAATAAAAAATAACTTTCTGCTACATAGTAGCACGCCTAAATCTGCAGACAGTGGTTACTAGTGCTTTTTGAAGGTATATTTCTAAGCTAGCTTACGTTCCCATTTTTTTTAACTCATAACTCGATTAGAAGTTATCTATGACGAGACTCTCCCATGAAAGTTAGTTTGGGTCACACTAACCCTACCCAGACCCTAATGATAAAGCGGGGCTTGCCTATGATTTAGACACTTCGAGTTATTATCTCCATATTCTACATATTCTATCTTGAAGCTAGTTTTGCTGAATAAGAGATATTCTCAGTTATGAGTTCTATTATTGATCTCTCAGTGAAGGCAGGCGTCTATTAAACTAGACATGACCACTACTCAACAGCATGTGATGATTAAAAGACCGCCTTGTGAGGCGACCGAAATTATGGACTTTGCTAACCTAGCAAGTGACGATCTTTTATTTGACAGGCCCAAGTCACGTTCAACACGCATGTTACCACATCATCTGAAAACGTAAACTTCTTGAAGTCAATAAGTCGCTGGTGGTAAACCTCTTCTCTTGATGAAGAAATCAAGCTATTCTAAAACTTCCAGAAATTCTCAAATTTAAGGTGCCGTGTAAACGTGTTGTCAGATAATCTGGTTGCACAGAGAAGATAATATTTTCCTTGTTTTTCCCTGTGCAAGTAAGTACCTTTTTGAATTTACGTATGTACTAACTTGGCACTCCATTGAAATATGGGGGCGTGTTTAGGGTACTTCTATACGTGGTACTATAGAGAGAGACTCCCAATTATATCGCATGGCAAATATCCAGCATCGATCCGGTTTATCAGTCATTTTCCTCCCTATCTGCCATAGCTACCTCTATTCCGATAAGCTTCTCTCGACTTGCACATTAGCTCTTCAACCTGCCTTTTTCTTCCAATCGCCGTTTTCATCTCATGTAAATCACGTGATCTTTATTTGTTGGCGTTGCCCCCCAGAAGCACCACGTACGTCTGTTTTTTTTTTTTTTTTTCGCTTCGCTTAAGTTGTCCTGTAAACAACACAGGTCGGGATTGCTGTTAGCTTTGCCTTCACTGCCAAAGTCCATCGGCTTCCCTTTCTATATCTCCAGTGCCCTGTTTACCTATTGGTAATTAGAAAGTGTTCTCTCTCGAGTGGGTTCCCGAAACTCTTCTTGTGAGTTGTCCCGAAGTGTAGGCTGCGTCGCTCCGCTTCCACTTCCTTCTTTTTTCTTCTTCTTTTTCTGTGCGTTCTTGTGCTATCTAACAAGCTGGTCGTAATGGTGCCTGTTCAGGGTGTGATTTTTCTAACATCAATCCTTGGTCAATTAGATCTACCGTGCTAGGACCTCTCATTTATTGCCTTTCAACAATTCACTTCATCACTTCAACCATTTGTTATCGCCATCCTCAGACGCAACCATGGCTGACACCGAAGTCGACTACCTCCAACCGGGCTTTGATCCCAAGTCGGTGACTATGCCGCGTCTACGGTCCATCATGATCACCCACAACGTGCCTTATCCATCAACGGCAAAAAAGGCAGACCTGGTCAATCTGTTTCACCAGGAGATCGCCCCCATGGCTAAGAAACTCCTTGCGCAACGCGCCCGCGTCAAGAGAATGAGCTCTGGAATAATCAACGCCGAAGATGCCCTTGAAAATGAAGATGAAGACCTAATACTACGTCCACCATCGCGCTCTCGCCGCTCTACCTCCCCACGCAAAGCTGTGTCGCCTCGCAAGAGCTCTTCGCGCCTGAAAAGTGAATCTGTCGAGCCCGAACATGCTCCTGAGCCATCCTCTGTGCGCACCGTTCGCACGAGCACACGGTCGGCTAGCCGTGGCCTTTCACTAGACCCCGAGCCGATTCACGATAAGGCCTCTACTGCTCGTCGTAGTCGTACGAGCATGACCCCACAGGTCATTGTCCAGGAGCCTTCGCAGCCTGATGATGACGATATTCCGGATATCATGTCCGAGGAGGACAATGAGGAAAGCGTCTTTACAGCCGACAATCCGTTTCAGAGCGGTTCCCCTCCTAGAACTAAAACGCCTGGAAGCACCCGCCGGAAATCGGGTGCTCCGGGAACTGCTAAGCGGAGGAGTGCCGGCACAGGTGGTAATACCCCCGCACAGATCTTGCCTGTGGGTATGACTCTATCTAGCATCATGGCTCAACAGCAGCAGCTGCCTCCTAGAATGCGCACTCCCTCTGCCGAGTCTGCTCGCATTCCATCTCCTGCGCCTGTCCCTAAGCGCAATCTATCTCCCTCACCAGCTCCTCGCCGTAGCCCTTCTCCGGGTCCATTTCCGGAGTACCAACATGAGATAGATGCTGGTGAGGAGTTCACCCCCGAGGCCTTGCGTGAGCTTGAACAAGACATTGCGAACTCTGGTAATGCGGCTATGACTTCACACAGAACTACCGCTCAGCCTGGCCGCAAGTTCGACTTAGCAACACCAATTTGGGTACTTTTATTCACCATATTTGCGGCATATGGTGTCTGGTACCGCCAGGAAAAGGTTGCTGTAGGCTACTGTGGTTTGGGTCGTGAGGCTACCCAATTTATCCCCTCAGATGTTCCTGTTCCTGATTGGATTTTGCCATTTGTCGAGCCCCAGTGCGAGCCCTGCCCTTCTCACGCGTACTGCTATGAGGAGTTTGTTGTTCGTTGTGAAACTGATTTCATCCTGAAGCCTCACCCGCTTTCCTTTGGTGGTATCATCCCGATTCCTCCTACCTGTGAGCCCGATGGCGAAAAGGTTCTTCGTGTTAAGGCCGTCGCTGATAAGGTTATTGAGGAACTTCGTACTCGCCGTGCTGAGCATGAATGTGGTGGTGTTGTCGATGAGGAAGGTGAGAGGGTAGACACTCCTGCTATCAGAGAGCAAGCCCTGAAAGAAATCATCAGCCGTCAACGCCGTAAGAAGCTTGCCCAGCAGGAATTTGACGACCTATGGGATGCTGCCATCGGCGAGGTCAAGAACCGCGATGAGGTTATCGTCACCACCGAAGAGTAAGTCTTTTTCCATCTCTCTTCTGTCATTCACATATAAATGGCTTGTACTTTTTCTGTATATTTTATAGCCTAGTCTTATCTGACGTCATGCAAACTAACCAGGCCGATCGCCGTTCCTACAGAGAAACCGATTCCGGAGCCGTTTCAGACACGTTCTTATCTTCCACCTCTCTCGCTAGACTTCCAGTCACGTGCGCCATCAAGAGAACGTTCGTCAAGGGACTGGAAAGACATCGATTCGGAATTGGGGCTGTAGTTGCTACATTTTTATCTGTTCTATATATCCGCAAACGCTATCGCAGCCATGTAGCGGCCTCTGCCAAGGTTCCTGCTATTGTCGACCATGTTCTCGACCGACTTTCAAATCAGAAGGAAACAGTTGATGAAGAGTACGACGACCCATGGCTATTCTTGCCTAACCTTCGTGATGATGTTCTACGTTCCATCCATTCGCTCTCAGATCGTGAGCGTATCTGGGCCCGCATCATCAAGGTTGTTGAGCAAAATGCCAACGTCCGCGTTGCCCAACGCGAAAGCCGATCCGGTGAAGTCGGCCGGGCTTGGGAATGGATTGGCCCAGTTCGGGTCGATCCCCGAAGAAAGGCTGGCAGGCAGTCATACGGTGGTGATGTCCCTATCAAGTCGGAGTCCACCGATAACGCTCAGTGGGAGCAGGGCAAGCGGCCCATCTACTAGGCAATCTGACTTCAATCAAATTCGCGACTCTCTCCTGAAGTCAATTATAGGGGTCAAAGTATCCCAAATCTCTTTATCACAGATAACAACGGCGGCTGTTCTTCCCTTCGCATTACATATGTTTTATGTAGATGCTATCAAGTAGTAGCATTTCAATATATTTCTTCGTGTCTACATTTCTATCCATCTTTTTCGTGGGTTTTTTTGTCCTGTTTTATGCGTATCATTATATAATGATTCTGATATTCTTCATGTCACGCCTTAATATGATTCTTGCCATTTAAACGAGATTAATATTTGTCATCGTACATTATATTATTACAGGCTAATGCTTATCAATATTGTAAAGAGTTATCATAAATATTAGGGTTTATTTGACTCATGAAATTTCACTGCATGGTTGAAGACTCTGTTTCTATTCTAATACGACATTAAAAATATGAACACATTTTTTTTTAAAATGAAAGAGAAGAGGAACATAACATATGTTGAAGAATATATTGCACATGTGTTTATGAAGGGTAAACACAGCCCAAAGACAAAGGAGAAGCATTTTGAGGTATAAAAAAGCACCTATGGCTAATGGGTTTTGGATGATGGTAACATGGGAGGGAGACAAAGCGAGAGCTGGAAAGTATAAAGCTGGACGGTCGTTAATTCGGGGTTATTGGTTAGGAGAGCCAAGAAAAAACGACAGACTTCTTCAAGCCTTAGCCTGGGCAACGATCTTCTCAACCTCGGCAACGCTCTGTCTCAGGATATCCTGCAGGGCCCTGGGAGTGGTAAGCTCCTTGGTAACCTTGGCAATAACAAAATCAGCGGTCTCCTTCTGCTGGCGGGCCTTGACCTGCGACTCGTAGCGGACCCAGGATTCTAGAACGGACTTTGCTTCGGCGGCCAGAGCGGTCTTCTGCTCCAGTTCGAAAGCCTGAGCCTCAACACGAGCAGTCTCCTATAGATATTTGTTAGTAATGTGGGTTTTGTAGTCGGTCAGTATCCGTCCTTAAGTTGAGCTGAATAAGAAAGCTCGGATTTTTGTTGAAATATTGTTCCCAAGCTGAACGAATGAAGGTGCCGTGGGTAGTGTGAAATGTACCTTGGAGACCTCGAACAGGGACTTGGTAATGTCAACGACACCAGCCATCTCCTGGACGGAGTCGATACGGGTCTTAACAGCCTGAGTATGGTCCTCACGGGCCTGGTTCAGGATGTTCTTGATCTTGTCGTTCTGAGACTTGGCCCACTCAGAGTACATAGGACCACCGAATTTGATCAGCGAGCCCCAAACACCGAGAAGGCAGAAGGCGATAACGGTCTCTTCGTTGACGACATAGTACTCGTTGCTAATGGCGTAGACTGACAGGGCGGCAGCGGAAGAGAGGATGGCCGACTTGGAAACCAGGGAGTTGCCGGGCAGCGCATCAATGATGGACTGCGCCTTGTTCTTGGCGGCATCGTCCTGAACGACGGGAGGAGTGTTAGTCGACTGGGCGCGGACGGCCGTGAAGGCAGGAATGACGGCGCGGCGGGCCAGCGTTGGCCGCAGGAGGGGAGCGGCTATTCGGAGAGAGTTCGGTTAGTTATGCTTGAGACGTGGAAGGCCATTGATATACGTGTGTGTATGATGTTATGGAACGGGATAGACAGGGGTTCGGGTTCGGGACTATCTTTCGAGAGGCAAGGTAATTGTCCGTGATACAGCAGTGGGAGGTTGGCATTCGGCGGACAGCGAAGGAGTCACTTAACGTATCAGAGGGCCTGGAAAAAGCTAGCTATACGATACTCGGAGACAGAAAATTGAATTTCAAAGATACTCTGAGCCCAATTGGCCCTCTAACTCACGCATACCGGTACCGCCGTGCCCTCCGGATATTTCCAAGGGTCCCGCGGTAGGAAAAACGACCGATCATCTGGGGAGGGGAGAGTGCAAAAGGGACAAGCCAGGAATTCAATTGCTACTCACCAACGGCGCTACGAGCCAAACGGGACGCCATTTTGGACTTGTAAGAAGAAGGAAAGGTAGAGAAAGACGGTGCGGGAGGGCGATTCAGATCGAATTGTCGACACTTACGGTCGTTCGGAAGCTGGGAGAATCTTCTTCTTCTATCTGGGCGGAGAGTTTTATCGCGCTGGCACATTCAGATACTTTCCCTCTGGGCAGCCAAGGCCTAGCAGCAAAAATCAGCATCACGTGATGTTCCTTGTCCTTCCGATTTAAGTAGATTCAAGTTCTAAAGCGAGTGCAAGGTCCGATAAGCATGATAAGAAAAGTGCCCCACTTTAATTTTCTCAAAGATCTTCGACATCAGCATAAAGAATTTGTAGCTTGGTATGGCGTAGCCGGCGAAATAGGAATTTTGTTTTGGGTAGCATAAGTGTGTTCATTCCCTCTTAATAAAGTCTTTTTTGCTTACGGGGCCTAATTATCACATTTAAATTTATCTCGAGTCATTGTATTTGCCCTAATACTGCGAATTGATCAATATGGCGCCACCCATCTCGAAGAAAGATGCGATCAAGCGCAAGCGGAAGACCGTTGCGGGTACTGAAGCACCCAAGAAACGCCGCCGTTCCATCGGCGGAAACGACAATACCGACGTCGAGGCGCAAATCCTGCAACTTGAAGCGCAGATTCTCGAGTCCAAGAAGAATTACAACAATATAGCCAAACTGTTCGACTACATCAAGGTATACATGGACAACGTCGAGGTCTCAATGCTGGCTGCTGTAGCTGGTTGCAGGGTGTTTATCAAGCTATTAGCTGCTGGTCGGTTGTTGCCCAAGAAAGGCCTGTCTGAAAAGGATATAGTTGTTGTTCACTGGCTACGTGAAAAACTGTCACAATATCGCACCCTTCTGCTTGCATTGATGGCCGTAGATGAACTATCTCTGACGGTTCTGACGCTGATAATGAAGCTATTGAAGGCTGAGGCACAATACTCTACAGACAAAGAAGAGTACCAATTCCCTTCATTTTTTACCAATGACCTTGTGAAAACTTTGGTGGAGGAGTGCAGCAAAGAGGCGCGCAAGGAGTTTCTCAACAAGTTTGTAGACGAATTTGATGACATCAGATATTTTACCTTGCGTGGTATCAAGTAAGTTTGGAAGCAGCGGCTACAGACATCACCAAATTTTATAGTCGCTAACATGGCATAGAACCCTTTCTGACACATGGACCGAAAAGTCGAATCACTTCGATGCAGCTTTTGAGATCCTTATTGGAATTGATGGTGTCCCCGATTCTAGTGACGAACTCACAGACTTTTACCTTGAAAAGCCTAAAATCAAGTCTCATAATCTTTTCTCCCTCGTTCAACACAAGCGACAAGCACAGGATGCGTGGCTAGCATTAATAGCTCATGGCACGACAAAGGATTCTAGGAAGATGATTCTCAACGTGCTCGTCGATACAATTGCGCCTTGGTTTTCTAAGCCTGAACTTCTGTCTGACTTTTTGACTGATTGTTATGATATGGGCGGCGCTACGTCGTTGCTCGCGCTTTCTGGTGTTTTCTACCTTATCGAGCACCGCAATCTCGACTATCCCTCTTTCTACGCCAAGCTTTACTCGCTGCTAGATCGAGATATTTTGCACTCGAAGCACCGCTCCAAATTCTTCCGACTCATGAACACGTTCCTTTCGTCATCGCATCTTCCCGCTGCTCTAGTAGCTAGTTTTATCAAACGTCTTGCCCGTTTGTCGTTATTTGCACCTCCAAGTGCCATCGTTTATGTAGTTCCTTGGACCTACAACATGCTACGTCTGCACCCACTGTGCTCATTCATGTTGCACCGTGTGACACGCGAGGCGGAGTTGAAGAAGCTCATTGAGAGTCAGGGCTTTGAAGATCCATTCGATGCCGACGAGAAGGATCCGATGGAGACGAAGGCTATCGAGAGCTGCTTGTGGGAGCTAGTACAGGTCCAGAGCCATTACCATCCTAATGTAGCAACGATTACCAAGATCATCTCTGAACAGTTTACTAAGCAAGCGTACAACCTCGAGGACTTCCTTGACCACTCGTACAGCAGTGTAAGTTGCAGACCCAAACCTTGGACCTCGATAACTTATTAGGCGTGCATTTTGCTAATCTACAGTTTGTAGTTGCTGGATGCCGAAATGGGCAAAGATGTCAAGAAAGCGCCGGTGGTTGAGTTTCAGATCCCCAAGCGCATCTTCCTGCCGCAAGATATGGAAGCCGGTATAGCAGATAGTTTGGTGGTGAAGCTGTGGGAGTTCTGAGTGAGTGATTGACGTGATTTTGCGGATGTTTTGTTCTCCACTTAAGGCATCTGGTCTTTCAAAGTTGTCTCTGTCTTTATCTTTCTGTTCTTTTTTTTTCTTTTTTTCTTATATTTTCTATCTCTCGCATTTTCAAAAAGCATTTGGGCCGACGGAGTTTGTCTTTCTGCACTATATTTCACTTTAGAGAATTTGAAAATACATGACCAACATCTTAACCTATTAATGGCCTGTGTAGAAGCTTGGCGCAGTGTTCATGATTTGCTGGACTGAGCTGGCGTCTTAGAGGCCTGCTTCATGTGGCGGATGTCGTCGGCTGCAGTGCAACGTCGCTATCAGACTGCGAGCTTGTGTTTTACAGCATCCTCTACAATATATATGGCTGGCCTGAAATCGAACCTTGTGATTAAAGAAGAAGTTGAAGAAGCCGTTTTTCTTGATTTTGCCTCTAATTTCCCCTTTTTTTGGTTACCGTTTGAGGCTTATAGCACTGGCCCCACCGAAAACACCCTGCAGCAGAATTTCACAGTAGGGTAACTAGCGCTATGACTAGCTCCATAAGCTTAATAGTGAGCATCGCTGATGTCATTTTGTGCGATTGCTCCATCGAGGTTTTTGTAGCGCGCAGGCTTAGTTAGACTTTGCTGGAGGCAACTTTTCTGTGCTCTAGATTTTCATCTCTGAGTTTTATACCAATCATCGAATCTATCTCGATCTTATACACCTTTCATCGACCTCCATCGAATATATCCTAAAGCCGATGCCGCCGACCATTTTCAGCCTTTTTTATATTAGAATCCCGTTGTTTTTATGCAAACTTGCATCACTAAGCCGTGCTGACTGTCGCTTTTCCTGCTTTGGACACTCTAGGCCATAGTTATTGTTTTCCGACTTGCTGAGCAGCGCCTGTCTTCGATGCTCTCGATGCCCTGAGAGACTAGTTGTGATCCATCTACTGGCTTTATTCTGCTGGCTGCTCTTCTTGCAAGTAAGTAGTACTACGACACAACTGCTATATGTAACTTGGAATGCGATCACTATTGCTGCTGTAATTCATGTTCTACTAGCAGAGCCATCCATCAATCATTCTATCATCTACACTACTGTGCGGCGGCTCGGTTAGTTGCCTCCCTGCTTTTTCCCACCTATGGCTGGCGCATATTGCTTGCGCTCTTTATCTGATAAGCAAGCTTGGGTCTAGATCGCAAGGGCCCGTCGTCATTCTGTCTAGGGTGTGAATGTGAGGCTGACTTGTTTCGCCTGGCACTGTGAAAGCCGGGGGACTTTCCCTGTAGAGTAATTATACTAGTTGATACTATCGCTATATTTGTCTTGCACTTTTGCTTACACGCAGTCCACCGTCGGCTTGAATCGGCACCCCCTTCATACTACGCTTAGCATCACTAGAGAAATCTCACAAAGCTCACCACCATGTCTACTCTTGCTCCCGCAAACTACAACAAGTCTCAGTCTCAGTCTCAGTCTCGCTCCCGATCTCGCCGCGGCCGTCGTCTGGCTGAACAATCCAGCTTGCCAGTCGCAGAGGGCTCTTTCAATGATAGTTCTTCCACTCCGTTCACCCCATCTGCCGTCGCATCCGCATCCGCATCCACCTTGGGACCCGACACTATGGCCCAGTCAGGCAAGCGCCGTAGATACCGCGGCGGAAAGAAAAAGCGGACGCGTAGAAAGTCGTTCGCTGCGCCCGTGGAAGAGTCCCACGATGATGCCGACGGCTCGGTCATAGACGAAGAACAACCTCGCGAATGGGCTGAGGAGGAAGACATCCATCGCGAAGAAAGCGTTTTCAAGTCGCTTCCAAAAGGCCGTCGCATGAGTACGGGAAGAGATGACGTCGCTGAACTAGCTGCCCACAGGTATGTTTCTTTCCTGCATTTTCCCCTCTCACCTTAGCATCCTTCTTAGTTTAATGTTTTACTTTTTATCCCATCCTACTTATCTGCTGTTGCATGCTGTGCTGTGGTTCCTGCATATAATTCTGCCAACTCAGAGCCATGTGATAGAGCGCATAATAGGACCCAAGCTCTAGCTATTAGTTCAATGTCGCTTTGATATGCTCGCTCTGCCACTTTCTCTTTCATCTTATCGCTGTTAAAGTTTGTCTGCCGTTCATGCCTTAACTGTCTAACACATATGCACCCTCCCATAGAAACCAAATAGTATCACGTCAAAAAAGGTCGTCGACTATGGGCTTGGGCTCTTCGAGTTTTGTACCTCCATTTACCATTCAACGTACACGGACGAACCGCGCGGACGATGTCGTGAGCAGCGATGAAGACCAAGAGGACGAAAACTTACATTGGAACGAAGGGTCGCCGCTGCTAGCCTCCTCAAGGTCTAAACGTACAGCGCCTACGATCGCCATACCTAACTATGGTGCCAGCCAGCAGAACATCAGCCGGCGCAGTTCAAACCAGTCTCTTCACAACCGCATGAATACTCTCGCAACACCAACGATCGAGCGCAGTCATAATGTTAACTATCCACCGTCGATTCCTGGGTCGCCTACTTTGGGACCGTCTGATGACCACCAGATGACATTTGGCGACGTCATGATCCGTCATGAACTTTCCCGACATGCCTCCGACGATAGTAGTCAACGAAACGAACGTCTTACGGACGTTGGTGATGAAAATCTAGCCATTAGTCCTGGGAGCCCAGTGCTTAGCAAGCGTGGCCCTCCCCAGTCGAAGACCTCCGAATCTTTGGGATCAGATGCACACGCCCACAATGAAGACGAGGATGAAAGCCATCCGCAAATGTTCGAGTCTCGCCATCGTGGAAGAAGACGCCGGCGTTGGCCAGATCTTGCTGTGCTTGAGGATTGGAGTACCTACGAGACAAAGAGCAAGACTGATGGCTTGCGGGTTAAGAAAATCACTGAACCACAGCTTATCAATGGTCGCTTACGTCCAGTGAACAAAGGCTGGTGTGTACCTGCTGATGACTTCCCATATCGCTTCACCTACTTCAATGAAGAGCTTCCAAGTACTATCCACAGTCAGTCTATCTCAGAGCTTGTACAGAGTGATGGCTCTTTCCGGGAACTTTTTGTCCCTGATCGCCCTGTTCTAGATGATGACGACTCTGATAGCGACTCAGATGAAGAGCAAGTCAGCTTCAACGCTCACATGCGCGGAGCCACATATATCAAAGTCTCATCTACTACGTCTTCATCCAAGGCTCTTGGTCGTGGATCGTCCACTCTTGTAAACTCTGCATATGACTCTGAAATGCATCGTGAGCTTTCACGACAAGAAACCCCTGTCTCCACGTCATTCAACGGCATATTATCACCTCCGGAGAACGCCCCCGTTAGTCCGCTGCCGATACCAGTGACAGAAAAGACTATTCGTCTCGGTGAGCGTCCTGTCTGGTGGCTCGATATCATGAACCCTACTGAGACCGAACTCAAGGTACTAGCTAAAGCATTTGGCATCCATCCTCTGACGGCTGAGGATATCATGTTACAAGAAGCTCGTGAAAAAGTAGAACTGTTCCGCCACTACTATTTTGTCAACTACCGCACATTTGATCAGGATGAAAACAGCGGAGAGTATCTGGAGCCCGTGAACATGTACGTCATCGTGTTCCGGGAAGGTGTTCTAAGTTTCCATTTTGGTATGACTCCTCATGCCGCCAATGTCCGTCGTCGTGTACGTCAATTGCGCGACTATCTCATCGTGTCCTCTGACTGGATTTCATATGCCATTATTGATGACATCACGGATGCCTTCGTGCCTCTAATTCAGAGCATTGAAGATGAAGTCGACGACATCGATGAGACCATCCTGAAGATGCACACGAGTGCCAGCAACACTGTATCCAAAGCTCCAGTTAGCGATGCAGCTTCCATCCGCTCGGGCTCTAGCGCCTCAACAGCAGAAACCAGCATTGACATGCTCCGGCGCGTTGGAGATTGCCGCAAGCGTGTGATTTTGCTATATCGTTTGCTCGGCAACAAGGCCGATGTTATCAAGGGCTTTGCTAAGCGGTGTAATGAGCGCTGGGAGGTCGCCCCACGGTCTGAAATAGGGCTTTACCTGGGTGACATCCAGGATCACATCGTTACGATGACGGCCAACCTAAGCCATTACGAGCGTATGCTGTCGCGCTCGCATGCCAATTACCTGGCGCAGATCAATATTGAGATGAGCGAGCGTCAGGAGAAGACGGCTGACGTACTTGGCAAGCTGACGGTTCTTGGTACTATAGTGCTGCCCATGAACATCATCACGGGCCTTTGGGGCATGAATGTTTGGGTGCCGGGGCAGGGCATAGAGGACGATCTGACGTGGTTTTTCTGGATCACAACGGGGCTCTTGATGTTTGGTGGCGCGTGCTATATGATAGCTAAGCGGGTTTATGGTATTGTTTGATAAAGCCTCGAAAAGGCTGTTTTCTGTCTATTCCTTTCCTTCGTCCGTTTTCTGTCTTTTTTTTTATTTTTTTCTTCGTAGCGGGTTTTGTTTTACTTGCGTCCTATTTTGCTCAATTTGCGCATACTTTCGACAACTCATCAACGCTGATATTTACTTTTGTCTCCTCAGCATAACTATATTACTCATCATTGTCTAGCATAGATTTGATTCATCTTATTATTCCTTTCATCTTCTTGCACTCGACTTTTTATTATATTTTAGCTTTTACTATTCACTAGTCCTACCATTATCGTTGTCAGATTCTGTTGTCTCTCTTCCTGCCCTCTTCATCTATTATATCTCTATATATACGGCATCCCCACCCCCCCAAATAGAAGCTACATAGTTCATATATCATATTCAGCTTTGCTTGCGCATTTTCATTTCTCCCTGGACCTCACACTTTTTGCTTTCCATATCTCTCTGCTGCTGCTCCTAGAATATGATTATTAAGATAAATCGTCTTATTTCCTAATTGTATCTATATCAGAGCCATTACTAGCCCCAAATTTCAATCTATCTAGGCGTCCATACAAAGTGCTATAGGTCAAGAATCATGAGTAGCTGGACTTTTCTGTACTTTGCATTGTAACTCAAAAGAGTTGGAATTATCGCCTGGTCTGTAGTTATCAAATTTCAATTACAGACAAGTAGGCATACGTTTTTAAGAAGATCATTCCTATTTTCAGCAAAACTTTGCAAAGACATAGGACAGGAATTGATTGAACTATTTTAGATAGTGGGCGGCGAGCCCTAGAAAGATAGAATATATTGATATATCAAGCTTACTAAGAATTATCAACAGCTCATGAACGTCGTTTGTCTTGTCATGTCGATTCACTCCGACGTCTCTCCATCTTCACTAGTTCGCATTCGCTTGGATGAAGAATAGTCATCACCATCTTCACTCAGACTACCCTTACGTTTGAAGGAAGACGGTGCTGGCGAGACTACACCACCACCATTACCACCGCTGCTGCCGGTCCCCGTCCCTGTCGCTGAGGATGGATCTAATCGCCGAGAAGCATCGGATCCACTACTAGCCAGTACAGTAGGGTCTAGAGATTCCGAGCTTCCATTAGATCCCAAAGGCGTGCCTTCTGGCGTATCACCAATTCCAGTTGTGGCTGCGACAACGGCAGACCGTGGCACTTCGCCCATCCGTCTTGTACTGTTAAGATCAAACTTGGGAGAGATGAGGCCAGCCGGCGCGGTCTTGCGTAGCGGGTTTTCCGTATAGAACTGGTATAACACACGGATGGCGAGGGCACAGCGGCTTTCGTTGCCCTGCAAGTAGACCCACCATGGCACGCTGTTGATATCGTCCAGTTGTTGTTGTGTGTGTATGCTGGCGAAAAAGACAGCGGCTATGGCAACGTCACGCGCAGAAAGCAGGAGAGGCAGAGTCGTTAGGCAGGCGTCATTGCAAAAGGCCCAGGCTGCTTGACGCAGAACGCGGTTTTGGTAAACGTTAAGGCGGACCATGACGTCGCGCAAATGGTCATATGGGTTCTCGACCATCAAGTCGAAGGTTAGTAGCTCGAGCATGAGCTCCTCGTATAAGAGGATGCTATCACGCCAGCGCCAGTAGTCTTTGCTCTGTTCATCGATGATAAGCCGTGGGTTTTTCAGGCCGACCTTTGCCACAGCAATGATAATGTCTTTGGTTTTGCGGCAGATTTCCTCAGTCTTGTTGGCAAGAAAAAGCGCGGTAGCAGCAATGTTCTATGTAATTAGTGTTAGAGTAAGCGCTTTATATATATATATATATATATACCGGATTATACTAACGTAATGATGTACGCCTTGTTTCTGTTCTACCATACTGTACCGCATGTAGAACCGCTGAAAGAACACGCCTGCTACCCACAACGTTATTTGAGGTAACTCCAACAAGCCGCCAGCTTGATAGATGAAGTTAACGCCCTTGGCCCGTCGGAGCCTCTCCTCAGCTGGACTGATAGCATCTATTATAGACGGGCTACTCAGTACCTCGGCCTCTGTGAAGCACCACTGTGACATTTGATCTGGTGGTGGCGGAGGTTGATCAACGGGTGGGTGTGGCGGAGGTGGCGGCGGAGGCCGAGATAGGACGGTAGCTGGTGGTCGTTGCGGCAGCGACTTATGTGGCAGCAGCGTAGTTGTGGTGGTGTGCTGTAAAGGCTCGGGCTGTTGCCGGGTTACCGGGGATGCCTGCGACGGATTGGTGGACTTATCGTCGATCTCACCGAGTTCTGGTGACTGTGGTGCGTAGGTATGCGTTTTTCTCTCGCCTAATGGCGGCGACTTGCGCGCAGATGACGGAGGGCTGGGTGCGGCGGGAGGTACACTACTATTAGGGTCCGGTTTTGACGTGGAAGAGGGCGGTCGGTAGTTTTCATGAGGTGGAGGATGGTAGGACTCGACGCTTGCCATAGTTGTGATGATATTTATGGATATAGTGGATGAGATTCGCTGATAGGCTGCAGGATCTGATGTGGCGGCTTGCGATGACGATGTGATATAAGATAGTATCAACAGCCTAGATAGACGAGAATTATCGATTGGGCGCTGATTGCTGTCCTGTTTGGCGGTTGGAAGACAATGCAATTGGGCGATGTGATGTGATGTTAGTACGCGACAGCTTTTGCACTTTTTCGGGTATTTTGTCTGGCTGCAGGAAGAGCGCGTCAGACTGCGTTTGCATGCAAGGTGATCGAGGGAAAAGATAAAATGCTAGGCGCTATATATGCTGTCAAATGTGGCTCTGGCACAAGAGGTTGGAGTATCGTCAAGATAGAAAAGGTTTAACCCGAGAGATAGACGGTCGTTGCAGGTCGCAGAGCAAGATGAACTAGAGATAGTTAGTTGAAATAGAAGAAGGTGAACTAAAAGCCGGCCAATGGAAGAAGATCTAGGTAGGAAAAGAAGATGGCCTAGGCTGGAGAATTGGTAGACTGCAAAGGCTTGTTTTACCCCAGCTAGGCCCACGCCAGGCCCTACAAGAATTATTACTATTACACCAGGCCTATATATCCACTGTAAAATCTTGAATCTTGGAGCACTGTAGGATCACGTGGTATTAGTCAGCCAAGCATCACCCGAAGAGGCTAACATTGACGTCGATGGCCAATGACATACATATATGCACAATGGTAGCATTTGCAGCATGTCAGATGAAAAGAGTAAACATGGTTTTGGGTATCATTTTATGGCTGCAGTAGCTGCATGCCGCTTTCTATATAGCAAGAGAGAAAAAAAAAAGGAAGGAAAATGTGTACTTCTTGTACGGTTTCATCACTATACCAGTCTTTAGATACCCGCGCTATCATTCCGGCCCCAGAGTTTAATAGTTCGATCATGACCACCACTCACAATCCATCTCGAGTCCCGACTGATATCTACACTTCCAACAGGTCCTGTGTGGCCGTTCAACGTCTGAATTGGTGCCCAGTCATCCGCGGAGAAGATCTTGACTGTGCGATCGTAGCCACTAGAAACCAAAAATGTGCTAGACTTCTTAGGTAATTGGTTGCCCTTGTCGTCAAGTCCAGGAGTCTGGGAGCCAAGCAGCGGATCGTCCAGACCCTTATACCAACGTAGGTCAGACACAGCACTTGTATGTGCGCCGATGGCACCTGATTGCTGCACCTTGCGCAAATCCCAACATCTGATCCATCCATCAGCAGAACCTGACAGAACACGATGACCATCAGAACCCCAATCAAGAGCGTGGATGGATTTGATATGTCCGTCGAGGATCATCACGGTACGGCCTGATCTAAGATCCCAGATACGACCCAGGCTATCTAAGCCGGCACTAGCAACTAACGAGCCATCACCATTGAAGCTCACGGCATACACGCCACGTGAATGGCCTTCTTGTAGCAGAAGCTCGGTAGTAGTCTCTACATCCCACAATCTCCAAGTGGCATCGTCTGAAGCCGAAGCTACATATTTTCCTGATGGATGGAAATCTACACGGCATACTCTAGACGTATGGCCCAATAGTTGTGCTTTGGGGGTATCTTGTGTAAGAGACCATAAATTCACATGACCCTCTGCACCGCCAGTCACTAAGTTGACGGAGTCTGGCGAAACATTGCCCTCGGGTAGAGTGGCACCGGGATACCACGCCATACCAGATATCTTACCAGTATGTCCACGCAAGAGAAGTTTCTCTTTTAGGTTCGGCATTTCGTAGATCTTCACCTGGCCACCCCAGTTGCCGATTGCTACAGCTTCTCCACTGGGCGCTATTCTAGTCATGCTGACATGTCTGTCGCCTGCAGTCTGGGAGCCCTGTAGTTCGAAAGCAGAAAGTTTATCCTTTACTTCTTTGCGAAATTTGGTGTGCATGCGTAAGGGTATATTAGACTCGATCTTCTGGAAAGCTATACGCTTTGCTGAGCGGGGAAGCGAGTATTTTGTTATGTCCATGCGAGCCTTTAATAAATCAGCGGTTCCGCGAGTGTAGAATTCTTCCTCAGCGTCGTCGTCCGAGTCGGATCCGTCGCCCATTTCGACATCTTGAGACTCGCCATCAGCTCCGGTACCTCCGGCACCTGAGCGCTCAAGCTCTTGTGTCATGAGCTCACGCAGACGTTCGCGGCGGTCGTAAGGGCCTTCGCCGAACAAGGTGATAGGCTCGCCCAACTCACGGAGCTTGCCTTTTACACGTGCATCGTCAGTAGGCACGGCAATAGTCTTAGCCAGTCGTTTGCGAACCATCTGTGACAAGATGGCAGAAGCCTTGTCGTGGCCAGCAGCACCAGCATTTACATTGTATTCATAGTCCATGGGTACATCCTCAAGAGCGATGCCCTTCTCAGCGGGTTTCTCATCGACATCTTCGACAAACGCTCGGCGTGCAGGATGCATTGTTGTGTCGTTGTTGGTTCGGTCGATATCGGTCGGTCGGGGGTGGATGATAATGATGTAACGACTCGGCTATGTGTCGTCGGTGAAGGCTTGTACAAAAGATACTCAGAGTAGTAATAGCTATCAGTTGGTGTGGTGAATCAGCCTTGCTACACTTATTATTAGTAGTTTGCAGGCCATACAAGGCTGCGAGCTAGAATTTTTGAGTAGCGCTGGCAGAATAATGTTTAGCCCAGATTCTGCCGCATCTGTGAAAGGCGGTCAGCTTGAGCTCGTAACCGACGTTAACGTCACCCCTTGCAGTATGCATTCTGCAAGACAGTGGACATTGGCTTGCATTCCCAAAAATAGGAAAAAGAAGCCGGTCTGAAAAAAAGGTTGGAAGTCTAAATCAGACTGTCAGTAATTGTTATTCACGAGCCAGGTTCAGCCATGCCAGCGTAATTGTTGCGTTATTGCATTTGCCACCTCAGCACGTGAACACATCACAGATCGCTGTTATTCTCATGCATTGTCAATATGTGCAACAGTAACAGTACAGCAAATAATAGGAAATAGCACAGCAGACAGGCAGACAGGCAACTAGTCCGGAATGGCCGTCTCGTATGGGGGGGGGGGAAGGGGATCCAAAGTACATGCATGACCTCCTGCCCTCTGCATTACGCTAAATTTGAACAAGGCCGTGTTTGTCTGAAACCTGATTTCGCTAGGCAAGTCTCAAAGAGGACTTCCAAACAACAAAGACAAAAAGAGCAAAGCACAAGTCAAATCGTGGACGGCCAGCATTGTAATGATCGAAGATCGCAAGGGCATCTTCGCTAAGATTTTCGCTGGCTGGCCAGCCCCAGAAGCCAAAAACAACTAGACCAGCCGCGGAAAGGCCCACAGTTTGCCGCTTTTATTGCTCCTCATTGGCTTATCATTATTATTCCTACCTTGTTAAAAGGGACTGCCAAATACAGCACGAGCCTCAGGGCAAACACGAGCCAATTTCTATGTAGAGCGCGTCTGGCGGTTCGAAATTTCTGCGTCAGCTGCCCTTGATGCACCAACTCAGGAGGATCCACTGTTTCGCGAAGCCCTTTTGAGCCCTGTCTTGGCTTCTACAGGCTTTTCTTCTATGATTTTTTCTCCATAGTATCAGAGCAATCTATCTCTATTGTAGCGGCATAAAGCTCAGCTCTTAGTGACTTAGGCTTTATAAGCAGTCCTTCAGTTGCATCAAACTAAATTACTGTGTAAGCTGGGCCTACATTACACTACCATTATTGATTGGCTAGTACTGCCAATTAATAGCACCTGCTCAACTAGTTGTTTGCTTTTTCAGGACAATTTCTGCTACTGAAGTTCCTTCTTTTATGGATGCGTGCCTGGAGCGACTGTCCATTGTTTCCAATTCCTCTTCAACTCACTGTTCCCTTCCTCTTCTTCTTCAACTCTTCTACAACTCTTCTTAAATATTTTGTCTTCCGCTCTGTTAGCCAGAAGAAGACGTCGATTATCGTTTATCTTCATCCCTCTGTGCAGAATTTCCAAGTGCCTCAGCCGAACTGTGGGCTAGACTATGCATCGCACCGCCAGTCGCTATACCCTCTTCCGCTCTCCGTCGCTCGATTTTGATTGCTTGCCCGTCTGCCGCCAGACCCAGATGCAAAGTCCGCGCGATCGCACTTCCGTTTTCCGTCTGCATCGTTTTGCCGTTGTGCGTGCCGACGCAGATCGTCGCCGTGGTGGTCTTCTCGCGTGAATCCCAGCTTCTCCAGCAGGCTTTTTGAGTGCTGAGTCTGCTCTGCACACTAACAAACGCCCTCGTTGCTGCCGTCGCCCACCAGATTCGCGTTCGCAGTCCGTCCCTGATCCGCCATAACGATCTCCAGTATCAGGCTCCTCTCAGCGCTTCTGCTGTCTACTAGTTTTCCTGTTGTTTTTCAGGCTCCCCTCTTATTTCCGCTCCTGGAATAGAGTTTTCTGTGTGCAGCTAGAAGCACTCCACATCGGCTAATAGTTGATTCCAGGCCAGTCTGGAATTATCCACTAAATGAATGGTCTAGCTGCGCTCAATGCCGTCCGGGGCTTGCAGGTCACCCCTATGACGTCAGGAGACGAGGACTCTGATGCCAGTGTCATTGGCATGGCCATTGGAGGGTCTGGCCGCCCCATGCCCCGGATGAAACCAAAGTCCAAGAACAGACGCCTCAAGAACAAAACGATAATCAATGATGTTGTTAGTGCGAATTGCAGCCCCAGTTTGCGCCCTGTCCCGTCGCCTTCTATATCGGGAATCGCAATGCTACACAACCATCTTGACAACCTTAATCTGAGCAGACTAGATGGCTCGTCACGCACCAGCACCATGACCATGCGCCGCATTCCCAGCTTTCAGAGCCGGGGTGTCCTTACGCCTGGCCGTGGCTTCCAGAGTGCCGAGATGAGTCGCACCAACAGCCGCGATGGCCCGCCGAGCGAGGGCAGCATTATCTCAGAATCCGGCTCTACTAGCTATGAAATCCAGCTGGAGAATCAGTTCGTCAACGACGACATGCCCGAGAGCTATACCATTGTTGACACGTGTGGTGGTGAAATCCCTAAGCGGAAAGTATGTGCTAGTGACTTTGAGACACTACGTTGCCTCGGCAAAGGCGCCTATGGAACTGTAGTTCTTGTCAAGCAGAAGTCCACTGGTCGCCTGTTTGCTCAGAAACAGTTCAAGAAGGCGTCGCTTGTCGTGCACAAGAAGCTGGTGGAGCAAACCAAGACGGAGCGTCAAATCTTAGAGTCTGTAAGCCGTCACCCCTTCGTTGTCAAGCTATTCTACGCTTTTCAGGACCAGGACAAGCTGTACCTCATTCTTGAGTACGGACAAGGTGGTGAGCTGTTCCATCACCTCAGCACAGAGCGTATGTTTTCCGAGGAGGTTGCTGCCTTCTACATGGCTGAGATGATCCTAGCAATTTCGCATCTCCATTCGCAGATGGGCATAGTCTACCGAGATCTCAAGCCGGAGAACTGCCTTCTTGACGCCGAGGGCCACCTTCTGCTTACCGATTTTGGCCTTTCCAAGGTCTCCATCGACCAGGACGATACGTGCCACTCGATGCTAGGTACTGTTGAGTATATGGCCCCCGAGGTTGTCCAAGGCAAAAAGTATGGCAAGGCTGTTGACTGGTGGTCTCTAGGCGCCCTTGGCTATGATTTAATGACCGGGGCGCCGCCTTTCCGGGGCGCAAATAATGCCAAGATCCAGGAGAACATTGTCAAGCAGAAGTTGCAGCTCCCGTACTACCTTAGTGCAGATGCGAAGGATCTACTTACCCGTCTCCTGAAGCGGGATCCTACCAAGCGTTTGGGCGCAAACATGCCCCGTGACCTTCAGACCCTTAAAAAGCACCGTTTCTTCCGCAAAATCGACTGGAAGAAGTTGGAGGCTCGCGAGCTGGAGCCGCCGATCCAGCCGCTCATCACTAACCCCGAACTTGCCGAGAACTTTTCTCATGAGTTCACCGAGCTCGCTCTGAGTCCTCGCGCGTCGTTTACTGACGAGTTCCCAATAGTTGGCGGAGTCAATATTCCAGGAAACGGAAAGGCCGCCGTCGACATCAACGGCGCTAATGGGTGTGTCCCTGCTGATGATCCATTCCACGGGTTCAGCTTTGTGGCGCCGAGTAGTCTTCTAGAGAATGAGCGGTTCATTGCTCTTGGAAGCTAGATGCTCACACGGGAGAATTGTAGTACGGTCGCCCATCCGGGCAAAAGACTATGAACCGGCTTGTGTAGCCTGGCGGTCATGTGTATAAAGACTCGTAGGCCAAGGCACGTCGTTTGAGGCTGGCAACGTAATATGTGAGAAAGGAAGTTCATTATATTGAGAATTGTTGTCAACAACACAGTACCATTTTGCGTGTATAGAATTGTATATATCCTGGGAGTATGGATTCTATCAAAGGTTGTCCTTTTTGTACCGTAGCTTTCTTTTATACTTTTATCTCTAGACTAATATATGGCTTCCAGTATATTATCAGCCAATACAAATTAATATTAAACGGATATTTCTCTTTAGTATAGAGCATACGTAGACTCAATTAAATTTAGGTCAATGGGACAACTTTCCGTCCACTTATTTCAGAAAAAATTCCCATTTGAATTACTACGACGGCACCTCCTCCCTTGTAAATCTATCAAATAGATACAAATATTGGCTATACTGCTGCCTGCCATCCATCTGCTCTGCCATTCTGTGAAAATCTTCTGCCTCCGTAGCATCTCTGACGACCTGTACATCTGTTGATAGTAGCAAATTTAGCGTTAGGATCAGGCTTGACTTCTCTTTGCTTGTAAGATATTGGCAGGAGGCTGCCTGAGGCTCTGGCACTTATATACGACATCCTGAAGTGGCCAGTCTCGACATTCATGGCATCACTAGTCTTCGATGCTAGCCGCCACAAGCTTTCATAGTCAGTGTGCTCGCTTTAAGCAGCATTCCAACAAACTTGAACGCTAGACGACAGCGTTTGAAAAGCCAATGTATCTGTGCGAGTCCTCCTAGGCGTATGAAACGTCACAGGCTGCTTTGGTGATTGTCTAGAGTGTCTGCTTGACTCTTTGGGATGACAAATAGGCTGGCTGGGGCTTTACGGAGGCTGATAGGCTATAGGCCGCCTGTTGGTTTCCCCCCGTCTTTGAAAGTTGCTTCAATCAACTCAACCCTGTGTGCCCTCTGATAACTTGCACTTGTTCTGGTAGCTTGTCTCTTCTTTTGATATAAGAGAAAAGAGTTATAACTTGTAACGGACTATAAGGGTAAAGAAACATGAAACTCCGTGAGGCTGAAGAACATGTGAGCTGTAGGAGGGCTAATTAGGAAGCCAGACTTTGTTCTACATGTATGTGAGCATAAAGGCAACAGTTATATAGCTTCCCTAGCCATTAATAACAAGAAGCCGCCATTGTTTGGCGCTTTCTGGTTGCGTTGCAGGTAAAAACACATCGTTTAGCCAGTTAGTGGCGATGTCGTTGTTTGTCCAGCCAGTATGCGTGCTAGTGAAACTTCCAATTTTCATATCCAGTCATATTTGATGGTAGATACTTTAGTTGCACCGTCCTCTCCCGAAAGAAATAACTATGAGAGGCAACATTTTGCCTATGGCTGAGATACATTCAAATGCGGTCACTTCGATTCGCGATCTGCTTGATTTTACCACTTTCTGCCGCATATCTGCACGTCCGACGACTAGACCTACTGAAAGGCCTATCCTATCCATATTAAACCAGTGTGCAGGTGCAATGCCGGTAACTGTTTCGTTTTGCAACAGCTCAAAGAAAGCTTTTATCCTTCTTGATATAGCACCATTGACACTGCCATTGATATGCTGAAATTCGACTAGCACACGCTTGAGGCTCTTTGTAGATGGATTATGCTTCAAACACGTTTCTTGCCATATCTTTCCGAGCGTATGTGACCTGCCATCCTGCCATTATCGGCCAATAGATGCTCTGCAGCATGACGTACTCTCACATGCGTAAGAGCCATGCCGAGAGATGCGTGTACTGTCTACCAGAACAGCCTCCAGACATGGTGAGAGTATTTGTAAGGTATCTGCTAAAGTATAGTATCAATGACTGCTGTTCCTAAGAGTACTTTTCGGTGCTTGGTGGATATTTGCTGCTTTTCGGGGGGGGGGGGGGGGGGGGGGGGGGCGCCATCAGCGACGTTAGCCAGCGCGTTAGCAATGCCTAATTAGTATATGAAGGCATCATTGAATGCAGAAGACCATATGGACCACGATAATACTCATTTAGACTATGTGCTATCATATTTAACTTTTTTACTGAAATTTTCACTAATCCGACAGAGTTGACACCTTTTCAGATGTAGTGGACGGAAAATGGTCCCACTGCCGGGCATCTGTGAGGTGGTAGTGCCGACTAGTGCTTTCTCCGGTCCTGGTTTGTGACTTATCAAATGCAATTTGACCTCATTGTTACCGGAAGAACCATATCGGAAACATGGAAGTCATAGGTGGTAGGTTGAAATAATGCTATGATTTTCTATTACCTCAGCTCGCCAAATCCATGCACGCCCCATCTACTTCAACCATCCTAGATATATTGATGATATATATTCTCGACTTCTGTAGATAAACGAACTCTGAAGACTTAGCGTGATGCTTCAATCTCTGAATATCCAGTTATAGCGGAACGCAAATAGCATTACCAACTACCAAGTCCAGTCATGCTACACAATTGTGTTACCTTGTCCCTAAAGAAGAAAGCACTTGGTATAAAAGGAATCATGTGGGCATTCTGGGGGCTTTCACGAATAATGGCAGTATTGATCCTAACTCATAGTTTATTATACGACAAGTAGTGAGATCAGTGGGAAAAGGCAATTTGACGAGAAGGGTAGGCTGTTTGTCTCAGAGCAAGAGATTAGCACGAGATAGGTCTCCATATTCCTCCCCTCAACCCGGTTGGGTCATGTGTATGGTGGTGAGACAGTATACAACTTACAATACACAAGACCACCTGTAGTTAGGGTTATGTACATATGGTTATCAAAATGGTTGTGTCTCCATGTACTGTGCTACATCATGTGACATTTTGTTTGCTTTATTGAGCACCAATAGGTAAGTTTTGATGTCCGATAAACAGTCGCAACAAGCAGGCCTTGCGTTTATTTTTAGGTTTTCGATTAGTAATATTTGATGATAGATGAAGGCGAGCGTTCTCGGCGGACAACTTGAAACAAAGACAGCTCATAGTTTCTTACTATAATATTTATAAGCTTCGTCACCAGCTTATCTCGGAACCATTGTTCTACGTAACTCGCTAAAGCGATGAGGCTCGCGAGAAAGAGAAGACGGTATGATATGTGTGTATGTATATGATAGATCTAGAAAAGACAGAGAGAAATACAGCTATATTGACTGGCAAGAAAAGACATAATGAACAAGTACAGTTGTGTGTCGGACATTGTACTCCGGACGTGCGTGGCTTTTGACATCGGTCGTCATATATCATAGATTTAGGTTCTGATATGCCAACCCTTGGCTAGTGGTAGTTGGTAAGCCAATTAGAACCGAGAGTTCGATGCTATACATACTACATGGAACATCGACAGCCTCAACTAGTAGCATTGTATATAATGCTCCACCTTAGGCTGGGTAGTCTAATAGAGACCCCACGAGTCTCTGTATTTCTTGGCATCTGTAGCATGGCATAGCCTTGCTGGACCCAGTAAATAGGGAAGGAAGTCGCCACCATGTTAGTGGATATCGAACAGATGCAATTTGGTTGCAAATCTAAGATTCAGAAATTTGCCCGATATTTCTGGAAATCCTTTTCCCGCTTGATTCTCTTGGTACGTAAATCTACTACAGACAGTGCTTTTATCCGGGCTTAGATATAGGATCTTTTGATCTTGGCAAGAGTGGGCACGAAAGAAAGGGACAGGAAAGCCTATGCTTTGGTATTTGTAACCGCAGCACGTGCTATCTCCAGCTTCCAAGGCCGATAATCTTCAGGAGGCTATGCTCGGTTTATACGTCTTGGCGCTAACTACTAAGCAAGTAAAGGTAAGTTACACGGGAGTTTACGATAGTGTATCTAAATTCCATCAAGGTATATTCAATGACGATGTTAGCGGTATGGAGTGTTTATCCTCCTATCATATCATAGGTCAGCTAGGTCTTCTACACTGATGGGCTCGGGAACACGAAATGCCTTGTTTCTGTACCGCGGATTGAGATCTTTCATAAGACAGATATAACGAACTTGTAGATGCGGGGACAGAAAAGATAGAGTAGAAACAGCTATTTTGAACAAGTAACAACCATCCGTCCCTCCCTCCCCTTTCAAGAAGTCTCGCCATGTGTTTAACGGATCACGGCTCAAGCTATCCTGTTGGTGGTATCTTGCAGAAACGAGTCCGCTCCACACGAAATTCGTGGCTTAGAAACTATGAATACGCGTCCCTGCATGTCCATTCTCAGCAAATGCTATGTTTGCAAAGCGAGAAGAGCTGGAAAGGAGTAGGTATGCAAGTAGTTTAAAGCTGGATTACATGTTGAGTATGTTATGGGCTGCATGATATATCTGCCGTGAGTGTTGTCCGCTTTTGGAGCTAGTACTAGCTAGCTACTATTCCTGTCCTGGATTTTGACTTCTTGCGTCGATGAAATTTCACCGTGTGCCTTTTTTTCTTGTCTGCCTAGATAATAATACCCGCGCGGTAACACGCTTTGATACACAACTTCTGTTGCTGGGTTTCATACAAAGAGGCTTTGTGATAGTGTGAAGGCAGAGGTGGATACTACTTCCTGTACATGGAAGCTGTAGTAACGATATGTTAGTTTACTTCTTCTTGGCCTCAGATCGAAGTCGCGCTATTATTCTACCAATACATGGTCTCTATGATACTGGGCTGGGTAACACTCCCTAACACCCGCAAAATTTGTGGTCTTGTATTCTTGGCTTTGTCTTTGCTTGAACTAGTTTCCCAAGCTCAATATTTGCTAAGCGTCGGATCCTTCTCTCCGTGCTTCTTATAATACACAGCCTACTTGATTGTGCACGATTTGTTTTTAGCGCTTTTAGCTAGGACGTAATATTAAGGAATGTTTGCCTTTTGTTTTCTAATTCCTTGTTGTCAACCGAGCATCAAGGTTAAATAAAATACAGTACAAACAAAAGTTATGACCGGTACCTTAATTTGACCTACGGGCAGATTCATACATCTATACCAGTAACATTTAAGTCAAGGTTCTTCCATTGTAACTAGCTAATATCAGAATACTGTAGGATCATCAGTTCGGGCTGTTCTCCCAAGATTTCATCTGTGCAGCTGATTCAAGCAAACAATATGTTCAGTTAGCACTACAGGAAAGAAAGAACCAGCCAGCTTCACTTTAAAGATCTATCCTTTCTTTTGGGATGACTCGGTGCTACAAATCTAGGTTGCTCTTTTGATATTTAGGGCTTCCAGTCAGAGCGTACGTAAACGTACAAAGCGTTTCTTTTGACTGGCTGACTTGGGCTTATCATCGATTGTATTTTTTGTGTCAAGGTGTCTGACATTCTGCAGTGTCACTCGTTAATCACAAGTTTTGGCAGCATATGCCGCGCGTTCTAGCTATCGGCCCAACGATATGTAGCTTACAAGCAGGTAGAGAGAAAGAAGATTGAGGAAAGGAAAAAAGACCTTAGAGCAGAGAACAGAAGGATTTCTTCACTCACAGATTGCTGGTCTCTATCTAGCCCAAAATGTTCTCACGGTTGCTGACTTGGCGTTCCGTAAGCCAAGCTTTTTCTGGAGTTGGCTCGAAAGTTACTGAGCCTTGCTTGTTCTTGCTCGTAGAAGAGGAAACAAGAAAAGGAAGGGGAAGCCGACACGAAAGAAGGCCAAGAAATATGCTAAACTATGTTTCAAAAGCATAAAGCAACATTCAGAATCCCTGCTTATGCTTCTTTGATGCATCTTACTATGTAGGCTTAGTCTTTCTAGCTATATAGGTAAGATTTGGTGCCTTTAGTGCTCTTTGTTCCATGGTTTATAAAGAAAATGTTTATTTTTGGAAGCTTAAGATCATAATGACGGGGCTAGTTATCAGTAAGAAGAAGCAAGTTAAAAATGCTATATATATATATGATTGACTGGCTATGCGGAATCTCGTCCCACGGCCTTTGGCAATAACCTCATTAGAATCTGTAGCCAGCAAAGGCGTTGAATTAGCAAAGACGCTCATATATAAAATGTATATATGTAGTATATAGTACAACCGAGTTTTACGAGCCACAAGTCTCTACTAGACGGTGTAGTTACAACAAACAGGGTAGCAAAACGGAAAAAAAAAAAGGAAATAGGCCTTGCCAGCTCCGCCACGTCGTTCTTCGGGCTTTGGGCCTGATTTTCCCCCATTTGAACCTCCGGGCTATACTAGGGAAAGATAGCACTGTTATTCCTGCTGTTTCTGCTGCTATGATATACCATTACATGTACGTATGTAGGCACTGCAGCAGATTCAGAACTGGTCTGACAAGTCTTATGTCCAGAAACTGAATGTAAGTACCGGCTTGTAGATTCGCATAGCCTGATGAACCCAGCACTCCTTGTAATTTTTTGCTCTTGTCTTCTTACCTTTCCTCCTAGTCTGCCAATCATATTTAGAGTAATATTGATTCTCCAAGTGTTCGTTGGCCAGAAGCTAGCTTCACCAATACTCTAACCCTAACTGTCTTGCTCGGCAATTTTATTGCTTTGACTTATACGGTTGGCCGGAAAGGGCAATACGGAAGCGATTTTTACCTCCCGATTTGTTGCTATCATGACAAAGAAAATAAATCTATCGTTGGCATCAAAGTAAGAGAGTTTGAATAGGAGAGGGACCGTCGCCTCTGAATATTACACCTATTTTTTCTGAAAGTACCAGGCCTCTCTGTCAGTCATTATTGAGTCGCTTACATAGTAGCTTGCCGATGACATGTAATATATCAAAGCTGCAGGCTTTACTGCAGTAATCACGTTTTGAATTCTTTCCCTTTCCATATATTCGGTTATCTAGCTTTTGCTTCCCCAAATAAAGTCCGAAGCCTTCCCAGGGTGTCTATCCTCTACCATAAAAATAAGTTTAACCAATTTATAGATTTACAAAAAACATAGCCACTTGAAAACGATAGAAGCCTTGGGAAAATGCTTTGTTTTCTCCTCATTCCTCTCCAGTTATTACTGGTATTTTTTTAAGAAAAAACTCCGCGGATCTGTGCTTGATGCAACTCTCCACATCCAGAGCTTGGCAGCGATTTCAAAACATCCCAAGAGATGCCTTGCTCGATGCCTCTCCCGTTGGCCTTTTGGAATCTTCCGGTGACGTTGATATCGGGTAGTACTAGATATGGCTATACTTGCTACTGCTGTTGATCGCTATTTTCCCGTGTCATTCTTTGTTGCCAATCCTGCCCTGCACCCCCCTCCCTCCTCCGTGCGTCTTGAGGTCAAAGAAGTAGCAAGATAAATTGAAAGGGGGGGGGGGGGGGGGTGAGAAGGGGGTTGTATAGACTATAACTGCGCTAGCTCATCATTTCCTTTGGCTCAAGTTCCTGATGAGACAAGAGACATAGGCTGTATGATGGGATGGGCGTGCAGTAGAGACTTGGCTGGCGTTATTTTGGGTTGTTGTTGCTTAGCTTAGCGGCCGTTCTTTGCTAGTTGTGAAGACACAATGTAAGCAGATACGTCCTTTTCCTATGCAGTCCTCCCTGGGCGCAGTAACGCAAGGAAAATCAGGCTGTCAAGAAGTATAACCCGTACTTTTGCCCAGTAGGTGAAAGTACCTGCCGTTATTATATATATGCAGGTACTTTACCTCCAACTTCAGATAATCTAGCTTGCTTTCCTTCCTGTCCCACGCATCTCATCTTTCATTTTGTAATCTTGCCTATTGGCCATTTGGTGTGTAGTTTTTGAATCTTGATACTTTTATATACTCGTGCCCATCATGAGAACATCCACGGCATCCGTGCTGGCGATGGCCTCTGTCTTCTTGTGTAAGTAACTAGCCCATTATCTACAGATCGCAGACCGTACACAAACTGATATTCACACCTTTTAGCCTCGGCACACGCCGCAGTATACAGCCACTGTCCCGTATCCAGCAACTTCTGCTATCAGATCGGTGTTCCAGCGTCAACCGTATCTGCCAACAAAGGCAACATCTATATTCAACTACAAGCAGCGTCTTCATATTCCTGGGTTGCTCTCGGCCAAGGCTCCTCCATGAAAGACGCTAACATTTTTGTCATGTACGCTGATGGCTCAGGCAACGTGACACTAAGCACACGCACCGGCACCGGCGAGGTCGCCCCGACTGTAAACAATGACGTCGACGTCAAGCTACTCGAGGGCTCTGGCGTTGATGATAGCGGTGTCATGACGGCGAACTTTGTTTGCTCCAATTGCGATAACTGGAGTGTCGGTTCTATGAAGCTCGGCGCATCCGATACTAACTGGATCGGTGCGTGGAAGAAAGGCTCGGCTCTCAACTCAGCTAGCACTTCAAAGAGTATCGTCGTCCATGACGACAAGACAGTGATGACCGTCGATCTTTCCGCAGCATCGGTGACGTCAGACTCGAATCCGTTTCTTTCATCTCCTGGATCATTAGGCTCGGGATCTAGCTCCGGCTCCGGCTCCGGCTCCGGCTCTGATAGCTCGGGTGGAAGCGCCAGTGGAGGCGGATCGAGTAGCGGCTCTGGCTCGTCAGGCAGCGGCAGTCCAAGCAACGGCAACTCGAATCTCGGCAGTAGCAATGGCGAGGGTGGCGGTAGGAGCGGCCCAGATCTGATCAAGATCCACGGCTTCATCATGGCAGCCATGTTTGTCCTGCTTTACCCCATCGGCACCATCATCATGCCGGCCTTCCACAAGTGGGCACTTCACGGTATCGTGCAAATTCTGGCTGTTATTGGCATGTGGGTTGGCTTTGGCTTTGGCCACAACGGCGCCGACAAACTAGGCATTGTAAGTGAACCCCGATTCTCCTATCATGATGAAATTAGTGCAAATTTGCTGACCGTCGACTCCTTAAATCAGCTTTTCAGTGACTCTCATCAAATCATCGGCACCGTTGTCTGCTCTGCTATGATGATCCAGCCTATTCTAGGTTACATGCACCATCGTTACTTCCTGCGCCACAACACCCGTGGCGTGGTTAGCCATCTACACATCTGGTACGGTCGTTTCCTCATGGGTCTCGGTGTTGTAAATGGTGGCATTGGATTGTCCAACTTTTATGCTAGCTCTGGTGCTATCATTGCCTATGCTGTTATCGCTGGTATTGGTGGTCTCATCTACGCCCTCATTAGTACCATGAACGAGCTCAAAAGAGACCGCAACATGCTTCAGGCGAACAAGGAAAAAGAGGTATCTATTGGTTCTCTGCGGAACTACCGCCCCTCTGGTAGACGGCACTCTAGTGGGGAGCGGACTCGTGTTCAGCCTCCTTATGTATAGAAAATATAGAGAATAATGGAAATGACGGAAGGTGGCTTGCTTGTCAGATAAAGGCTCTTCTAGGTAGGAAGCTCATGATATATTGATGTTTGCTTGCAGATTGTTATTGTAGCTCTTGTTATTCATAGGTAATTATACATACCAGTAATTATATTACATCTAGTAAGCGCTATTTTTTTTGAATCTAGTTATGTTTGTCGACGGTGAATCCGCTATTATTGCTAGACCGCATTGGAGCCATGAATTAATACATAGCTTGATAAAGGACTATTCGACGTATTGATCACATTGTCCAGAGATCGGCGTACCGGTTATATAAGAAACAGAAAGAAAGCCTAGTGGTCTAGGTAGATAGATAATTTTAGCTTCTACTCTAGATCCCCAAGCCTCAAAGCATAGATCGTGGTATTGATGGAGCAAAAGTACATGTGTCCGATGAAGAGAGATATGATAAAAAGTAAGCCAAACGCCAGCCTTCCCGAGCAACAAAATAACACAGCGTTAAACCCATATTGGGATATGCGGGGCTACAGAGATATCTTGGACCTCTGCTTCCCCTCCTGAAAATAATCGTGATATTCGTCGTTTTTTTTCGATTATCGTCTTGCTGAGGGATCGAATCTGGGGGGAGCTCCGCCCGTGAAACCTGGAGGGGCACCGGGGAACGAAGGTGGCGCACCAGGAAAGTTGGGTGGAGCGGGGAAGCCAGCGGGGAAGCCAGCGGGAGCTAGAAGAGAGTGCTATGTTAGCTGGTGTAATCACATATTCAATGATAGCGAGCAACACTTACCGCCACGGCCAGCGAAGCCGGGAGCACCAGGAAAAGAAGGGAAGCCAGGAGGAGGAGCAGCACCACCGACACCGGGAGCAGGACCCTAAATGTTACTGTTAATTGGGATCGAACGGTTTCGGGCACAGAAGAAAGGTATTACGTACGGCAAGAGACGGGGGCGCAGCGGGAGCACCACGGCCGGCAGGTCTAGCAACACCCGGACCAGCAGCCAGAGTAGTTGTTAGGCCAGTAGTGGACTTGCCAAGGCGCGCGCTAGGGTCGGCGGGTGGCGGCGACTCGACGGATAGCGAGATAATCTGGGCGCCTCTAAGGATGATCAGGCCAAGGGTACGCTTCTCTTCCGTCTCAATAGTGTTGCCAGCGCTCTCGTTCTTGCGCTTGTAGCGACGGAACTCCTCGGTATCAGCAAGAACCACGTTCATGTGCTTGTCGAAAGCCAGCATCTGGCCGGTCATCTGGCGGCCATCGTTCAGGGTAACACGCATGCGCCAGTTGATCTAGGCGACTTGTTAGTTCGGGTTTCCACAGATTGCGTTCGATATCATGCCGTATGAAGCTTTACAAGGTAGTGAAACTCACGTAACCGGCCTAGGATATATAGTTAGTATCTGCAAGATCATTGGGAATTGGAAGTTGTAGGTGGCGAATCGAAGGAGGGGGAGCTGTGACGTACCATCTTTCCCTGCTTGTTCATGGAGGACGACATGGTGGGCAGCTATTATATGTGTGGTATATAGCTGGGTTGGCACTTTTGGCGGGGTGAAACAGAAAATCAGAGTGATTCTGTATGCAGAAAATGAGCCGCTAGTTCTAGTTTTAAGGGCGGGAGAACAGAGTGAAGATAAGCAAATGCACAGCTGGAGCTCTCTAGATACCGCTTCAGGTTTTTCGGTCGAGGCTGAACCATTATTCTGCTGAAAGGCTGAGAAAAGGCTACAATACCAGCAAGGCTAGTCTCCACAATAAGCTAGTATCAGTGCTACGCTAACAATTGATACACCGCCCGGCAGAAACCACGTAGTAAATGACTAAGCTCTGTTATCGATAATCCTGATTTGGACTTGGCGCCACACACAAATGCAGGGTTTTTTAGCCCTCTCCACTATTTTCGCTAATATTCGAACTGGTCAAATTTATGAGGTTCTATCAATTTATGAGTTTTATACCTTTGCCATCTAACCTATCTCATATCTTCACTAGCCGTGCGACACCATACCGTCAAAATGTCTGCTGAGAAGTCTACCAACCCCATGCGGGATCTTAAGATCCAGAAGCTGGTTCTGAATATTTCCGTCGGTGAATCTGGTGACAGACTGACCCGTGCCGCCAGTACGTCTTCAACAACCTTCAAATGTCTGATGTTATTTACAATATACCACGATGCTAACTTGTATAACAGAGGTTCTTGAGCAGCTGTCTGGTCAGACCCCCGTCTACTCCAAGGCTCGTTACACTGTCCGTACCTTCGGTATCCGCCGTAACGAAAAGATCTCTGTCCACGTTACCGTTCGTGGCCCAAAGGTACGCTTTTTCGGGACTCATCTCAACAGCTTCGACTCTGCATCAATACTAACCAACTTACAGGCTGAGGAGATTATCGAGCGTGGCCTAAAGGTCAAGGAGTACGAGCTGCGCAAGCGCAACTTCTCTGAGACTGGCAACTTCGGCTTCGGTATCAGCGAGCACATCGATTTGGGTATCAAGTACGACCCCGGTATCGGTATCTACGGCATGGACTTCTACTGCTGCATGACTCGCCCTGGTGAGCGTGTCTCCCGCCGTCGCCGTGCTACTGGCCGCATTGGTGCCAGCCACCGCATCAAGCGTGAGGAGACCGTCAAGTGGTTCAAGTCTCGCTTCGACGGCATTGTCCGGTAAATGCGCCAAACCTTGTCATCAAAGCATAAACAAAAAAGAATACCAAAAAGTAACCACTTTCATTCCTTTCAACATCATCTCTCTTGTGACCTCGGTCTTCTAGTCCCGCAATCGATCAGACGCACCGGAGTGTCTCGCGGGCTCTGAGAGAAGGGTAACAGCACACGAAAAAAGAAATACATTGCTTATTACGATTTGGAAAGAATGCATTGTTCATTGGGAACACTAGGAGTTGTCGGGAATACATATTGGGTCTGTATTTATATGCCTGTCTTTGACAGTAGCAATCCATCCTCGATTTTCTTCTGAAGTCGAGCTTCGGCCTAAAAGACTGACCGGCGCCCCTTGCCGGCTTGTAGCACCGTGATCAATTGATTGCGTTAATCCATCTGGAACGAGACACATACTTGGGGAACATATCAAATCATCCCAATGTCGATGACGTGAATGTGTTATGCCATCGTAGGCGTGAAGAAAATGCGAGATATTAGTCTTTCAAACAAAGTCGACATTGATCCCGACCTTGTTCAAAATACTTCTCTTCCGAATTACGGCCCAGTTTCACAATTTTCACTACCAGCCTCCATCAACTTTTTGTATGTTAACCCTAATAGTACCGCTTTGACCCTACCAGACAAAGAATTACGCTAAAGTTAGATGGTAAAAAGAAAACACTCAGACATCTGTTAGTCTTCTCCTCCAATGATTTTAAGTTTTTCATATCTCATAAAAATAGCCTCGTCATCGATAACTAAAAATATATACTAAAGGCAATTTATGATACTACATGTAGGTTCATTAAAATTATAATTTTTCGTGGAACGTTGACGGACGTTCTACATAATAGGGTCTTGAACCGATTGTTGGATAGACCCCAGCTATATCGAAAGCCTAACATATGGGGCATCCCATCCCGCAATTTGAAATTGAGGGGGGATAGATGGCAAGCAGCCACTCATGCATGATCAGCTCCTCCAAACAATGAAGCTTACGGGGTTAGACAGCGCACAATCTTCGGAGTCCTGGAATTGAAAGCTCAATTCAGATGGGCCATTGAAAGCATGGACTATGGAACCCACTAGTCTGCTGGTCCAATATCAGCGGCTTAGAGGAAATAAAGGCGCTTTGTTATGGCTAAGATTAGGGCCGTTGCTGCAGTAAGGAGGAGTTGATACCTAAATTTACAGGCGCCATGAAGCTCTCACTGTGAGTGGTCGATTCCGAATAACTCCGTGGAGTGGGCTTCAGCAAGGAAAATCTTGAGAAATTACAGCAGCTACCGTGCTGGCCGAAGCCCACAATATTTAGAAAACAACCCCAAATTAGGATCAACCCAAATGTATTTGCTGTAAAGACAGTCAATTGGCGTTTTTAAAGTAGAATTAGTTCTGGACAGACAGAGAGAGAAGCTCAATGGCTGAGGACGATGTCTTGATGTACACTATATGATCTCTATAATGGCTGAGTAACGGTGGGCGGTGGTGGGCCATGCACTGAATGAGCGCAAAAAAAATGCTCTTGCCAACTAGAAATCCATCTCCAGCAGCTGGCTGACTAACGAAAACGAAAACAGAGGCCGGTCTGTGATTGGCGGGGAGGGACAGCTCCGGATCCACCCGTCGTTTCTCATCTTTCTTGCCCACTGGCCTCTTGCAAAAAAGTCCGCTTTTGCACTCATCCCCCAAAGCCAGCAATCACCATCCGCATCTCCCCTCTTCCTCAATTGCACCCGGCTGCAATTGATTCTTGTGCTGTGATCAGCTACCCTTAAACCTCTAATATGTTCCGGACCGCCCTTCGCCAGTCGTCGCGGGCCCTCTCTGCCACCGGCAGAGTTGCGGCTGTAAGTCTATTCACCACGCCTATCACAACAACCAAACCACGCTTGCCTAGTTCTCCAGAGTTCCAAAATTTCAGTGCTTCGAAAACAATGATGGCCAATTCCATCAGCTGCCAGCCTCGCGCCGTTTAATGGCATTACCGGTGGACTCG
The DNA here is from genome assembly GCA_001856765.1 of Endoconidiophora polonica. Taxonomy (NCBI): domain Eukaryota; kingdom Fungi; phylum Ascomycota; class Sordariomycetes; order Microascales; family Ceratocystidaceae; genus Endoconidiophora; species Endoconidiophora polonica. The sequence continues at coordinate 11,605 of LXKZ01000085.1, read as the reverse complement.
GAAAGCTCAATTGACCTCGACAACAAACCAATTGGTCTATTACCGAGCCCTCTAAGAGGTGCCGGGTGACCCTGCGAACTATCGCCCTCAATCATACCTCAACGCCTTTTACCCCTTCGGCGGCTCGGCTAACCCGTGTTTTTTTGCTACAGGCCCGTCACGCCGCTCCCGCTATTTTCAACGCCTCATCTCTGCAGGCCCGCACCTATGCCGACAAGGCCTCTCCCACTGAGGTCTCTTCCATTCTCGAGCAGAGAATCCGCGGTGTCCAGGAGGAGGCTGGCCTCGCCGAGACTGGCCGCGTCCTGTCTGTTGGGTATGTTCCCTTATTACCTCAAATTAGTCCCATCTACTTGGCGCTATCTGGGGGAAAGAGAGACATTTTTGACATCTCGCAGCAACACAATATCTGCCTTTGAGCGACGAAAACCTCTCACTCTACCTCGGAATCAAATGTTGATTGAACATCAATATCTCGAACCAATTGAAATTGATTCCCCCCTATTGCTTGACTTTTGAATACTGACCGAGTGTTATCCAATAGTGATGGTATCGCCCGTGTTCACGGTATGGCCAACGTCCAGGCCGAGGAGCTTGTCGAGTAAGTCTTGAGACAACAATAAAATCAACCTACAACAACATGACTATCTCTAACTATCTTACAACAGGTTCGCTTCCGGAGTCAAGGGCATGTGCATGAACCTCGAGGCCGGCCAGGTCGGTGTTGTGCTTTTCGGTTCTGATCGTCTGGTCAAGGAAGGCGAGGTTGTCAAGCGTACCGGTCAGATCGTGAGTTATTCCCCCCCGGTCTCACTAATTGTGAAACGGCTCGGAACTAATACTATATAATGATTAGGTCGACGTCCCTGTTGGTATTGAGATGCTGGGCCGTGTTGTCGATGCTTTGGGTAACCCCATTGACGGCAAGGGTCCCATCAAGACCACTGAGAAGCGCCGTGCTCAGCTCAAGGCCCCGGGCATTCTGCCCCGTGAGTCCGTACGCGAGCCCGTTCAAACTGGTCTCAAGTCTATCGACGCCATGGTCCCCATCGGTCGTGGGCAGCGTGAGCTGATTATCGGTGATCGTCAGACCGGTAAGACTGCCGTTGCTCTTGATGCCATGCTGAACCAGAAGCGCTGGAATTTCTCCAACGATGAGACCAAGAAGCTGTACTGCATCTACGTCGCTGTTGGCCAGAAGCGTTCCACCGTCGCCCAACTGGTCAAGACTCTGGAGGAGAACGACGCTATGAAGTACTCAATTGTCGTTGCTGCTACCGCCTCGGAGGCTGCCCCTCTGCAGTACCTAGCTCCTTTCACCGGTGCTTCCATCGGTGAGTGGTTCCGTGACAACGGCAAGCACTCTCTGGTCATCTACGACGATCTGTCCAAGCAGGCTGTTGCTTACCGCCAAATGTCTCTGCTGCTTCGTCGCCCCCCCGGTCGTGAGGCTTACCCCGGTGACGTTTTCTACCTGCACTCTCGTCTGCTAGAGCGTGCCGCCAAGATGAACAGAAAGCTTGGTGGTGGTTCCATGACTGCCCTGCCTATCATTGAGACCCAGGGTGGCGATGTGTCTGCCTACATTCCTACCAATGTCATTTCCATCACTGACGGCCAGATCTTCTTGGAGGCTGAGCTCTTCTACAAGGGTATCCGTCCCGCCATCAACGTCGGTCTGTCTGTGTCTCGTGTCGGTTCCGCCGCCCAGGTCAAGGCCATGAAGCAAGTCGCCGGTTCCCTGAAGCTGTTCTTGGCTCAGTACCGTGAGGTTGCTGCCTTTGCCCAGTTCGGCTCCGACCTGGATGCTGCTACCAAGCAGACTCTGGCCCGTGGTGAGCGTCTGACTGAGCTACTGAAGCAGAAGCAATACTCTCCTATGGCTGTCAACGAGATGGTTCCCCTGATTTTCGCTGGTGTGAACGGTCTTTTGGACACTATCCCCGTTGCCAAGATTCTGCAGTGGGAGTCTGAGTTCCTGGCTCACCTGAAGTCTAACGAGTCCGAGCTGCTGGCTACCATCGACAAGGAGGGTGCTCTCTCCAAGGATCTGGAGGCTAAGCTGAAGAGCATTGTTGTGTCTTTCACCAAGAGCTTCCTGGCTTAAGCGAATCTAACGACTAAGATTTAATAAAGGAAAGGGACCAAGTGAGGGTCTTGTTTGTATATCATCACATCGTTATTTTTTCTTCACTCGACTGACTCGCACGTCCTTGAGTACGCTCTGCTTTCCTTGTTTTTCTCCGTCGACATACTTGCCACTATTACTTGACACCACTATTACCTACCTACCCCCGCTGTCACCATCACCCACGACCTCTGACTTGTTTTTATCCATGACGACAAGCAAAATGTCAAAAAGGAATCAACAGAGGCCCGGAGTGTTATTTGTGTTTTTACCGCCTACTACTATGTATTAAGTCCTCTAACAACTTTTTTGTCATGTTTCTGCTGTCCCTGTCTCTCTACTATACTTGCTCTGTTGTGTGCTGCATGTGCTGTTGTATTCTCATGTTGTATATCGATTGTTTGTCTCTGCTAAGAACAGCGGCAACACCACCTCAGACAGTGGGACATGGAGAACCGCTTCTACGCAGGCTAGGCGACAGTGGATGGGTATCGTTGTGTTGAGACAGGGCGGATAGTGGGGTTTTATATATGCTTCTGTAATGTTTGGTTTGTCACGTACTGCATATCGTATATTATGCTGTTGGGAAAGCTCACGAGGATTCTTGGAGAGGCTTCAAGAGGCTCTGTGAGCTTGGAAGATGGATTGAAAAGAACGACTTGCACCCCGCCCTTTGTGTTACATGGAACGGCAGATATCAAAAGCGGCCGAACCATCTAGTTTATGTAAAATAGAGCCTATAGCTCAATTTCCAATTCTTACTAAATACTTCTCTTTTGTCTACAATCACGGGTTAAGTCTTCATTGTGGTGATGTTACTACTGTCAATAATAAAGCTAGATGCAGGTACGTCGGGTCAAATGTATATGTACATTTGTGTGTCCTACAACGTATTGATATCAATAGTTTAGTGGCGTTACGACCCCACTCTAGCTTGGAGCTCAGCTCGACGTCATGTATTTGAAGCGACTCTGTTTTAGTATATATACAATGACAACATTCGGCACTGGTTTCAATGCTTCCAATGGCTTCAAGTACACAAAATCCGACATCGTCGAGTACCGAAATGACAGCCCCGTTGAAAGAAATCTTCGGGCAGGTCCGGCGTTTGATCCCGCCGATGCTGGAACATTTTCACAAAGGTTTGCCATTCACCAATGCTACAGTACCTCCGATTTCATATGAGGAGAATTCTTGCTGATAAATTTTATCTCTGTGATAGGCCAGCTTGGAAGAGTAGCCGTTATTGGCGGCAGTGAAAACTATACAGGCGCTCCGTTCTTCTCGGCCATGGCCAGTGCCCGGCTTGGATGTGACTTGGTAAGAGCGATACATATCAATTACCAAGCTACGATCTGAACTAACACAATATCTAGTCCCACGTTATCTGCACGCCGGCAGCTGCTGCCGTTATAAAAACGTATTCTCCAAATCTTATGGTCCACCCGCTTATGCGAGAAAGCAGCACTAGCAACGATTCGGCTACCGAAGCCTCCGGCGTCCACGATGCCATTGCTAGTCTCCTTCCCCGTCTGCATGTTCTCGTACTCGGGCCAGGACTCGGCCGTGATCAACTCATGCAAGCTAGCACCAGCCAGATTTTCCAAACAGCGCGCAGCCACAACACGCCCGTGGTGATCGACGCCGACGCACTTCTAGTATTCAGTAACCACGGCGACAGCGCAAACCAGCGAAAGCTGCTTCGAGGTTATACTAACGCCGTATTAACGCCCAACGTGGCCGAGTTTGGACGCCTGTGTAGGGCATTCGACGTCGATGTCGATGGGCTGGATGATGTGCAGGGCGCGCAGAAGCTGGCAGCAGCGTTGGCGGGGCCGGTGCTAGTACGAAAAGGCCAGCGAGATGTCGTGTGCGATGTGCAGGGACGATATGTCGTAGTCGACGTGGAAGGTGGGCGGAAACGTAGCGGTGGACAAGGTGATACGCTGACGGGGGTGATCGCGACATTGTTGGCATGGCGGAAGGGATATCTGGACGGGCTATGGATAGAGGATAGAGTAGGCCAAGACGATGATAGTGGCAGTAAAAAGCTTGATGCGGAATGGACGGTGGTACTAGCGGCTGTGGGTGGCTGTGTGATCACGAGGGAGTGTTCGCGTCGGGCGTTTCAGAAGAAAGGACGGAGTTTACAGGCGAGTGATTTGACGGACGAGATACATGCGGCGTTCACGGCAGTGTTTCCCAACATTGACGAGGTAGCCAAGCTGTAGTGAGTGTATCACATCCACACCCCAGGATATTATATATCTCATGAGATCAAACCTGCCCTAGCCCTAGCTTCTCGAACACGATCAACTCATGGTTTCCAACGTGTACATGGGCGATGTAGAGGTTTTTTGGAGCACTTTCATGTCTTATGCCCTGGTGCTCGGTGGGCGTGACGAGCCAAAGATTACAGTTAGAAAAGGAAACAATAAGCAAAGTATTTGTGGCCTGGTTTCTACCGTCTTCTGAGCCCCTTCCTTACCTTAGTTAATGAAACGGGTGGAAAACAAGTCGACTACGAGACAGGCCCGGCTTAATGAAAGTACCAGTATCTAGGGTATGTATTAGTTAGTGGTAGTATATGTGATATGATAGCACGAAAATGTGATAATCTCAGCACGAAAATGGCTCAGCGAGAACGAACTTGGAAGTAATAACTAGGATTTATGCCACGAATATCTTGGGAAAGCCAGAGAGTTATCTTCTCGTTAGCTGTGGTTTGAATGAAACAAGTGGTATGTCTTACAGTAATGTCGCCTTTAGATAGAGAGGTAGAATGCTTAATTTGAATATTTTTCTTTTTTATTCTTTGTTTCCTATACAAAAGAATAGAGCCTAGAACCATCACGATTGTTTGATAGGTCTTTTTGATTGTAGTTTATCGGATAAGAACGAAAAAAATGGGAGGAAGCAACTTAGTCAGATTCTCAACAACGCTTTCTCTTCTATTCAATCTACTTCCGGTCCGTCATCGCCCTTCCACAGATAATCTTAGAGTATGAAGATGACGTTCTAGAGCTCGTATCTTTGTGTATTCTATTGTTCTGATTTGTAGATCATTTTGAAGGGGTGTTATTTCCATGACCCAACGCAAGAAGCGAGGGTCAGGAGACATTACAAGAAAACAGAGATTCTCTGCCTTCTCGAATCTGCCATTGATGGACATCATCCGCAACAAACTTTCAAGTGGCTTGGTATTCCATGTTTCCTAGAGAACAGCTCGCTTACTAGAGAAGTTGTTAAGGGGGTGGGGGTGGAACTTGATATCATGGGTGAAAGCAGGTGAACTGCGTATGGCACTTATCTTCTTTATTTTTTTTCTTAGTTTCGCCTCTTAAGAATAAATTAAATATATTCAAGTTCTGGAAAACAAAAAAGAGGCGCTGCTCCCGGTACAAAAACATAAAAAATCAGCCTCGCTTACTAGTTTCGATATCTATCCATGAACACTTCCTGCACCTGGGAGAAGACAAGAAAATAATAACATGTCGGGCTTGAATTCCTGATACGTACATATCCCACGCAGTCAACTAAGACTTACAGCTCTACTCGAACAGATGTCATGTTTTGCAGGTTAGAATAGTAGTACTACTGGACATAGACTTATGATGATATCTGCCTTCCCTTGGAACTCCGCCTGACTGACTACTTCCTTCCACGGTACGCTCCTAGACTAAGCGATAAATGGAGCAAGACGATGTTTTTAAAGCATCACTTCCTCTTCCAGGGCAAATATCCAGCAAAACCTAATTCGTGTCAACGGATCGTTCCTTGCCATCAATCTCTAGTCGCTATAACGAGTCATTTCACAGCTTGTTAGGGGCCTAGTAGAGAGTTTGGGAAGAGGTCGATATAGACGGATTAGAGATATACAGGACACATGGATAAAATAGAATCAAATCGAAAAGAACCTCATAGAGCGTCAAGATTCCTGTACATTCAGAGTCTTTGCCTCTTCCTTCCTCCCTTTCTGAACTTATAGCTGCAAGGAACTGCCCAAGGCAAAGTGTAAGTACGCACGCATAACTTGGTGCTAAAGAGCAAAGAAATGACATCTTCCGTCTTTGCCCATAATGATTAGACTGATAAAGGCCTCTGGCATGCCCGTCCTTGGCCTATAGTGATAGTATCGTCTAGGCCAGGAGGATATAAACAAGAAGAACATAAAAAAATAAAAATGGGCATGTAAAAGAAACGCACTAACTATACGGTAGCGGCGATTATCTCTGTAGGGTCTCAAGAATCAATGGTACGTTTGATAAATAAAAAATAAAATAGAAAATAAAAACAAGAACAAGAACAGAGAGCTCGCAGTGAGACAACGTGGTTAAGAATCTCACAACAAGGCAGCTCTTGGTCAGGAATGATAGGAGCCCAGATCCGGTTCAATTGGATTGATACAAGAGTAGAAGAGCAAACTACTGTTCAGGGGGGGGGGGGGGGGGGGGGGGGGGGGGGGATCTGCTAATACTAGTACTAGTAGATGTGAACAGACTTTGTATAAAGAACAGTGGAGTATGGTAATTGATACAAATATACAGAGCCTAATTGCATAATATTGGCAGTATAGGCATATCAAATTCATGTTTGTTGATATCACAGTTTCGTTTAAAGTAGTGACTTGCATATAAGATTCTGATCCCATGATTTGAGTGTTGCATACACGAACAGAGCACAAGAAGAATAAGGGAAGGTCATTATACATTACAGTAATATCAACTACTTTCATAGCTCAGAATGAAAGAAATAAACGGGCGCTAATACCAACTAAAGATAAATAGCCTTGATTCCCTATTCCGCTAGTAACACACAAAAGGGATCAGGAAAGAGAAGCGATTCCCTGTTTTTTTCTTTATAAAGGTCAATACTCGATTAGATATTAAATATGACGAGACGGCTCCCTGTTGTAATGGTTCTGGTCATGACATATCTTTTTGTTCAGTTTCTGGACCCCTTTTAACATCAATTTATCTGCTACCTGTGCTGTTCTTCCTGTTTCTCCCTCGCAGTGGAGATACCAATTTGTCCTACCTAACTTCTTAGTCTCCGAGTATCTATCTAGCTTCTATGATACTAGCTCGGAGTCTCCCTTTTAGCGCAAATAGTTCGTATGTTGGTCAACAGTTCCACTCCAGGGAGACCATCTCCTAGCTGTTGATATAGAGCCTAGCAAGCCAGATATCGTATACTACTTTGTTGCGAGTACTCCTAATCTTAGTCCCTCTTCTAATAAGTAACATTTGATTCTGGGTCTCATGGAAACATGTTTAATACGCAAGGCGTGTTCGGGGACAATATCCTAGCTGTGCTCGGGTTTAGTTAGTCTAACTAACCTAGGTTAGTCACTGTGCCTTTTTGAGACCGTCCACGGCAAGAGCTGATCATCGCTTCTTCTTCGTAGATCTTCTTGCATACAAACAAATTGTGAATATAGCAAACTTCCTTTGCGCACTAACTTGAGTCTTCTATTACTATCTTTCACTCTTGTTCATCTTTCCCCTTAGAATTTTTAGTCTGTAGATCAACTACTAGTCCGAGCAACTTCAGTTCCTGCTCGAAAGGACGTGATCGCCAGCCAAAGACAGCCATGATAACTTGTTCATCATTAGTTCTCCTTCTAACCCTTTCTTTGTCTCTCCAAGTTACTATGCCTTGAAAGAGAAGACAGGAAGTTCTTTGTCAGAGAAGGTTCCTCTTCAGCGACGGCCAAAGAACCTGGTAGCTTCAGTTGAAGCTACAGCACTTTAACCCTCAAGGTCTTGAGCTAACTGGTATCTAATGTTAGTAGGGTTGCGTTGACTAAGCTCTGTTCAGACAAAGCCGGGAAGTTGGAATCCATGGACGATAATATATATAACAAAGCCGGGAAGAAGTTTTGCTGATAATGTCTGAGCGTTCGGTAATAGCAATAGCCAGCCGCTAGCTTCAAGCACTAATAACTGAACATTACAACCAAAGCATTGTCAACTTCAACTAGTAACTAATAAACAGATACTTAGCAGGTTCAGTAGACTTCCGCTTCTGTAACTTTAAACCCAAAATTACAAGCAAGCTTGCCTAGTCAGTGCATCCTATAGCTTTGATCCCAAAGTGCCTGTGGCTTTCTCAAGGATCAGGACAGAAGAAGATCAATATTTCAGCATCTTTTTGGGTTTTCTTGTTTTTTTTCATTGAAAAAGCAGACCACGACCTACTAATAGCAGGATATCAAAATAGAGCGAATAAAATATCGGCTTTGGAGACTTGGAAGCTCCTCGTCTACCCGGCTGACGAAACCGCAGCGTTTTGGGATTGCGATCTCTCGCTTTTTTTTGGTTTGTTTCTCACTAAGATATTTTAAAACCAACCTGTATCTTGTAGTTAAGAAGATTGAAAAAACAAATAGGCAAGGCTTGGCCACGCTTGTGCTATTAGGCGAACATGAGAAATCCCCCGCCTGCCAACATCCATCAACCGCGTGTGTCTCGGGTGGTTACTTTTGCCTAAGCCACTAAGTATCTCTTGATACTACTACTCACTTGTACGTACGTATGTATGTATATTTACATCTAAAGTACAACTTGACTAGCGCTGCTAACCAAGCCGAGACAGCCGTGATCCTTTCCAAGGGAGGACAGACACAAATCGGCAGGTAAATTACGCATGGTAAGCGTGAAATTCTTGATCTTAGGCTGCGAATCTAACGATGCAAGGGAGTCTTCGGAACAGCGTCTTTTTATTTTTTATCTTTTCCTTACTTCCCACTATCTGATCTTACTCCTCTGAAACAAACAGTCCACCATGGTCCAACAGGGAGCGCCCTCGAAGGGAGCCCGATGAGCCAAACATGTGTGTTTAGTTGCAGGCCTTGATTCGTCCCATTGACAGTCGTCTTTTCTTGTTGATCGGTCTCTCGTGCTTTCTTCCTAAGGAGATCACATTCATGTTGCTCTGAACTAAGTTTCTTCCTAACATTTTTTTCTTTTGTTTTCTTATTCTGCCAAACCACAAAGTCGCCACTCCCTTAGTGTCATATAAATCACTCCTTCAAACAATTAAGCCACTCCACCATATAAAGGCAATATACATAACACAGTTAACTAGCAAAAAAAACCTGGATTTCCTTCAATTGCTCAAGCAGGAATTGGCTGTCATCAGAGAAAGAACCGTAACATACAAGCCGCTTTTGCATCTTTTCGGTTTGGTTACCAAGGGCTAGGATATCCCTTCGATAACAGTATCCCTTGGTGTTCACTCAGACATAAGCCCTCGCAATTCTAAATCGCTATAGTTACTCCGCTGAAATATAGTGTTCGACTTGGAGAATAACAGATGTCAAAATCTCGACATTATCGTCGTCATATTTCTTAGGGTTACCACATACTATACCAATGTGCAACCCTAAGTACCACTTGCAATTCTGCGGTTACATCAAGTTTGGTTCAGCTCGCTTCTGTCCAACTTTTCATGTGACAGTGTCCCTTTTTCTCGCATTCGATATTGCGTATGTAAGTTTGCAAAAGACCTCACCTTTCAACATGGGCAACATATTGTTTGCTCCATTTGCGCCCGACTAAGACGAGCGTTGATCGATAGCAGGGCTGTTGACTATAGATAGCAAGGAACTCACTAGGCAGTGTATAACCGAAAGACTTGTTTTCTTCTGTGCCTCTCGGTCCTACTTTCTCAATTTCTTGTCTATAGCAAGCCAAACCATCTCTGAAAGCTTCAACTCACGATTCGGACAATGGGAAATCCCGGAGGGTCGTACCTACTGAGCCTGTTTTTTTTTTTTTTAGATAAATAGATACATACATAAAACGCACGTGAACCACACAATAGATCGAATAAAGACATGATTGCTCTGTTGCGTTTGACGAGAAGATAAAAAACAACACAAAAAATAGAATATGTGATAGTGATATAGAGAACCAAAGGACGGTAGTCTCGCTGACAAGGCTAGTCATTTTCTACTATGTAAAGCTTAGCCCGTGATGATAGCTGCGGCCAAGGGAACTGCAGCCGGGGGGCAAAAGGGAAGAGAAGGCCAGAAGAGAGGAGAACACGTTGACAATCACATGTTTTGATTCTCAATAAATCGACCATGAATCATCGTTTGTTTGTTTGCTCTTGAACCTTGACGGTTCGCCATGAAGAACGCAATGTCAGACAAACTCTTGATTTTCACAGGGAAGAAAAGCAAAGAACCAAACGAAACCAAAGCTCAGACATGAACAGACATTGTAAACCCAGCGGCAAAGTGGAAGCCCTTTGGAGGCTAGGTATCCTTATCTTTGTGTTCACTTTCATCACTTGCAGAGAAACAACAGTAAAGCTACTACGTAAGCTCCATCTTTCCATAGGTCTCTCTTTCTCTGGGCTTTCGTAGGAATGTGACAAAAAAGCTCGACTTCCGGTTCTCAAAAGTAAAGTAGATAGATAATAGAACTAGCTCTGACGTCACTTACTAAAACCAAGCCACCGCATTTCCTCTTACGTATTGAGCCGTCTCACTAGTAAGATACCGGCGGCTACCGCGATACACTTAGTAGCACATACATAAGGACGTAACCTTGATTAAACAAGACCACTCTATCGTGTATATATCTGACGGCGTACTCTTTTTTTTGTTTTTTTTACTATTACTGAAAAAAGGGCGCTGCCCCAAGCTTTTGGCAGGTCGTGCCGTGTCAAGTAGTACATATGAATACTTAACTAGTAATTAATAAGCAACAAGTTACGCATCCATGATTATCATTATCCCCTTTGTGTTGAACAGGCAAACAAAAGAACGATGGGGCTGCTCTTTGATTTATTGGCTTATCCTGTAGTCCTTAAGCCGTGTTATTTGCTAATATGGCGCTGACTGTTGTCTCACGTACTACACTTGCGGCCCCATATAGCGCCTAGGGTGTCTTTTGGCAGTCTTTTCTGCCGTCTTTCTGTGCAGTTTCGACTGAGCTGAATGTATAGACACCGACTATGTTGGCCGTGAAGCCATCTTGAGGCATTCTCTCCGTGCAAATCAAGTAATTTATATCCTCTTCTCTTTTGCTAATTAGTGTGGAATACAATTGTGCTGGGGAAGTTGGTCCTAAAACAGCTGAGCATAGATGAGGCGTTATGAAAAGAAGTTCGCCAGTTCCTTTCAATTTATGGCAGTCACTATTGCTATATTTTATTATCGAACTAATTACTCGATTAGACGTTAACTATGACAAAGCTCTTTCTCTATTAAGATAGTATGTACTGTGATTTCTTGTCTTCAGGGCCGGAAGCCTAAAATGAAGAGAGAAGATAGAACACAGACTTTGGTTTTTATAGTAGTCTTCCGTGTTTCAGTGCAGTAAGTCGACTAAGTATCTTTTTCAACTATAAGCTTATATTGAAGCATAGGAAATACCGAAACAGCAGCCTACCAGAATGCTCTATCCGCAGGCATAGGCTTGTTCGGAGCATTCTTTGTTGTTATGCTTCTTTTTTTTTTTTTTT
>LXKZ01000083.1:43665-83120 GCA_001856765.1 Endoconidiophora polonica | reverse complement strand
ATCTCCGTGATTCTAGTAGACGTTAACTATTTACAATACAATACAATTATTATACACACACATACACACACACACACACATTATACAGAGTTTGCCCCCAAAGTCCGCTTTGCAAAGAACAAGTGACAGATTGGACTTGGGAACGAAGGATCGTTTCCTTTTTGGGTAGGCCAAGTTAGTTAGTGCTCCTTTCTATGTTACAGTGTGTCACATCATCTTACCCAACCAAAATTAACATATACGCAGTTTCTCTTGATGCCCCGTACTTCTCATATATAAAATGGAATGTTTTCTGCTACTTAGTATGCTCCTCACCCCCACCCCCACCCCCACCCGTCTTTCTACTCCCGTATATCTGTCTGTCACCTCTAGGCCACTCTCCTCTAAACAAAGTGATTGTTGATGCCAAATGTCACCTCCCTTACCCTCCGCGGTGATATTAGATTAAGCATAATAATCTAAGTAACATCTTAAACTGCTTGAAGCTGTCAATATAATTTCACATAGGCTGTTAGACCTCTGCTACCGGCCGAATAATTACCTAAAAATGCGAAAGGCCGCGTCATCATGAGTCTATTCAAATTCTGGACGTGTAAGCCACAAAGTACAGCAGGATCCTAATCTAGCCAACATAGGCAAAGCTTACGTCTGCTTTCTATTCGGCTAAATGACTTGTTAATGAACTTCTGTAAGACCCATCAATATGCAAGGTCCAAGCAGGCATTGTTGGCCGCCAGCCGGCCTTAGTATTGCTGTAGTCAAATTTGCTCATAAGTCCCTTGGACTTCAAAGTACTAGTAGCATCTCTAGCTTTGATACGTACCGAAGCTTGGCACACAAAGTTGAACTCCGGTTTTGGTACTATTGACAGATAATAGTGACAACATCATCATTGATGACTAACAGACAGAAATATGTCAATATACCCCGATGTCACTAAATAAAGCTGGCCATAAACTAGACTCCAATCCAGGCTTACGTATCGTGCAAATAGCACCCAACGAAAAAGACCCGTCACCATACCACAAGGCACTTGTTTTTACATAATGTCTAGAACAATGTCACACCCATTGCGGACTTTCATATAAGCACACGTGTTACTACTGGTATCAGCCTGCATTTATTTTCTTTTACTATCAATTTGAAAAAGCCCATATGTCATATGTACAGAGAGTGTGATATGATCTACTCGCGAAGTATCATATACATCATCATGTGTCTTACTGCGTTCAAACTTTTGTGGGTGCGATTTGTAATACTCGCTAGTATCGTAAGATTCTCTACCAAAAAAAAAACAAACCCGTCGACATCGGGCGTAATATTCCTGTCTTTACATACCCGTAAATTCAGGTGATATATGTACAGCAGGGTAAAATTTTTAAAACTCATTACTCGATTAGATGTAAACTATGACGAGGCTAGAGTACAGAACGGGATCATATCAAGCTAGCCACCTCTAACCGCATGGCCCTCATTGTAGGGACATCCTCGTTCTGGGCCACTGACATATATTGGCACATATAATCTAAGATGATACGCTCAATTCATTGGTCTTATCCAGGGAACAAAGCTGGGCTGTCTGTCAAAAATTTCCCTAGAGGCTTAGACCAACGAAAACTTGAACCATTGGCAATATTTAAGATGTGGGAGCTATGGGCATCGCTACGAAGTTTTGATAGGTCATGCTACCATTTGATGCTTTGAACAGAAAACATAGCATGATATATAGTACTACATATAGCAGACTAGTACAGAAAAGGGAGAGAAAAAAGGGAGCCCGCTCGTAAACACTAGACCGACATCTTCATAACAATAGACTTGTGAGGATTATATCCCTCAATGACAAAATCCTCCGCCTTCCAGCCATCGATGCTACAATTGGGTTCCTTGGACACTATCTTGAGGACTGGGAACTCGCGTGGCTCACGCTCAATTTGAACTTTAAGAGCTTCGACGTGATCAGCGTAAATATGCGAGTCACCCATGACATGTGTCAGGGTTCCAGGAACCAGGTCTGTTGCCCGCGCAATCATGTGTGTAAGTAACGAATAGGACGCGATGTTGAACGGTACACCAAGACCCATATCGCACGAGCGCTGGTACAGCTGGCAGTGCAGGCGGCCCTTTGTCTTTTGGCTATCCGCATCAGCCTGTGCCGTGCCTTCCTTCCCCTCGTCCTGCTTCTCCTTAATAGCCAGCGTCGCCGCGCGTGGATACGAAACGTAAAACTGAGCAAACATGTGACACGGCGGCAGCGCCATCTTCTTGAGATCCGCAGGGTTCCACGCGCTCATGATGATGCGACGATCATATGGGTTAGTCTTCAGCTTATAGATGACCTCTGCGAGCTGATCGACGCCCTGGCCCGTATAATCCGTTTGAGCATCGACGTATTCCGCGCCGAAATGGCGCCATTGGAAGCCATACACAGGGCCTAGATCGCCGACATCGCGGTGACCAAGGCCTACGCTGTCGAGGAACTCGCGCGAACCGTTGCCGTCCCAGATCTTGACGCCGGCGTCACTGAGTGGTAGTGAGGAGGTACTACCCTCGATGAACCAAAGAAGCTCCGCGATGATGGCACGGGTGAAGACACGCTTGGTGGTGAGGAGCGGAAGAACCTCTTGGCCATCTCGCGTAAGCTGGAACTTCATGGGACGCGGGGCAAATATAGAGTAGGTACCGGTACCGGTGCTGTATATACATGGTTAGGGGTCTGCTTGGAGCTGCTGGCTAGAAAGATAGATTGAGAAAACACCTACCGATCAGGACGATGTTCGCCAGTCTCCAAAATTTCGCGAATCAGGTCGAGATACTGCAGTTCCTCATGGTTGCGAGGGGTGTCGGTGCCTTGTGTCATAATAGAACTAGAATTGTGTAGCCACGGTATGATTTTTATATGTGGGAAAGTTATAGGCATAAACAATCAGAATGAAAGATTTAATGATTTACAACATGAGACTTGATATGAAGATCGTGACGATGCACAATGACGCAGTTCCCAGTTATATTTAGCTAGAGGGGTTGATAAATTGTGAATCTTGGTCCTTTATTCTTTTCTTTATGTTGCAGAAAAACAAGGGTCTCAAAGCGCGTAAAGTGGATTTAGAGCGCGTCACTAGTTCAGTTTCACGTGTCAGAACCATAGCCTTGCACCAATCCAGGCCAAGATGGATAGCAATTTACAAGCTTCTTGTTGTTAGTAAAATTGGCAAATCAAATTCAGTAGACAGTTAATCATGCTAGTAGCATAGTTGTTTGAATCCATGAGGTTTTGTATATTATGACTGTCAACGGTGGGCCATAAGAAAGCCCTTCTCCTCTCCCCTCCTCTATGCAAGAGCCTAAACAGCCTGTTGGGCTCCGGCATCTAACTTATCTCCAAAATCTAGGCCCTTCCATCCTCCCAACCGAACGAACCAACTTCCAAAGTACTATACCCTCCCCGATTGTACATGTAGCTGAAATGAAAATGCAAAGAATAAATAGAACCGCAAAATCCAGACGCCCTCCCCAAGAAGCAGCAGTAGGACCTCATGAATGCAATGCTAAGCAGAATGATCGCCACCGACTCCCGAGTGATATGAAAAAAAGGTCAAAAGAGAGAAAAAAGGGGAAAAAAAATTGGGTTAACAGAGGATAGGATTGAATAAAAGAAAAAAAAAGAGATGGAGAAACCTAACAAGGAGTGAGATGCTAAATTTGATGTATGTATAGTACCATTCATCCTAAAGCTAGTGCTTTCGTAGTAGGTGTCTTTGATTTAATGGTTTTTTTGTTGAAACAAGCCGTAATCATCATATAAGTATCCCGACCTAGCAAAACCGAGAGTAGATCTATGAAATTGTCGCTTTTGTCAAACGATTATTCACACATAGCCATGGATAATAAACCGGCTAAAATCGTATCGGCGACAAAGATAGTTTATCATTGGCAGTGGAGTAATACTGTACTGCGCGGTATCAATAAATTGGATATAATTCTTGATAAAGCGACTTCAAGCGTTTAGGTTCTGGGGAGCACCACGGCCACGAGGGGCGCCACGACCGCGGCCACCAAAGTTACCGCGAGTATAACCGCCACGGCCCTCAAAGCCGCCACGACCACGGGCGCCACCACGGGAGTAGCCGGAGCCGTTGTAGTTGTTGAAGTTGTTCGACTTAGGCTTACGAGGCTCGATGGTAATGCTCTCGCCGTTGATGGTGTGAGGGTTGACGGCAGTAGCAGCCTTGAAACCGTCAATGTTGGAGAAGTTGACATAGGCGCAGCCCTATATTTTTGTTAGCAATTGCGTACTGTAGGGTTGTTAGTGGGGAGAGGGTTGCATTATTACCTTGACACGATTGATGCCGCAGTAGGTGACGACACCAAATGCGGACAGAGCAGACTTGATATCATTTTCAGTAACCTTCTCGCTAACGGTGTTGATATAGGCGTTGAACTCGCCCTTGTCCTGGAATCCGGCAGGGTGGGGCTTTTTGTTCTTGAAGTCACTGCCGGCAGTCTGCCACTCGCTTCCAGAGCCAGTTTCACCCTGAGCAGCAGCAGCCTGAGAAGTCTGAGCAGCAGTCTTAGAAGTAGCAGGGGCAGTCTTGGTGGTAGGAGCAACAGCAGCAGGCTTAACGGTAGGAGCCGCACCAGCAGCAGGAGCCGCACCAGGAACCTTGGGGACAGCAGCAGCAGCACGGCTAGCCCAAGTCATAGGACGAGAAGGCTGAGCGGGACGAGGAGCAGCCTCGGGGGCTTTTGCGGCAGGGGCAGGGGCAGGAGTCTCCTCCTTAGCGGAGGCAGGAGTAGGCTTGACTTCAGGCTTGGCTTCGAAGGGTTCGGGCACAGCAGAGGCTTTGGAGGTTTCCTCGACAGCCTCTGGCTCGGGGGCCTTCTCATCGATGATAGGCTCTGGCTCGGCAATCTCAGGTATCTCAACAACTGGCTCCTCTTCAACAACGGGTTCGGGAGTAGCCTCCACAGCAGGCTCTTCTATGGGCTCAGCAACGGGCTCCTCAACAGCTTCGGGCTCGACTGGGGCTGCAGCCTCTGGCACGGCGGCAAGTTCCTCCTCTTCAGCAGCAATGGGAGCATCGACGATTCCCTCAGCCTCAGCGTATTCTTCGGCGATGAAACGCCAGACATCGTTCAGAACATAGTAGCCACTAGTTTGCTTAGTCAGAACGAAGGTTTGGACGAACTTGCGTGGAGTTTGTTGCTTGTTAGAAGTCTCTCCAATGACCTGGATAACAATGTTATCACCGGAGGCCAAAGAATCAACGTTGGAAACACGGACTTTGCAGTCCTGGAAGTCGAGTTGGCGGATTCTCTCTTCAATTCCCTATAAAAAACACAACAGAAGCAGTTAGGATACATGGGAGATGGAAAGTTCATGGTATTTATTATCGGAAGTTGGCTTACAGAGCGGCCGTTAGCAACAGCGGATACCTCAGCTTCCTCACCGTGCACGAACTGCGAACGCTTGTTGTAGAAAAGCTACAAGACAATATTATGTTAGTAAACAGTCTCGTGGAGAAGAGAATGGGAGATACCGTACGTGAAGCTTCTCGGGAGTTTTGCTCAAGGTAGTGTAGTACTGCTCGACAAAGTACCAGCCTACCTCCTCCTTGGAGGGTTCGGTGTTGGTATTGCCATTAGAAGCAATGTCTGGCTGTTCGGTGAACTGCTCCTGGCCGCTGGTCGCTCCGTTGGCTGACATGATGGCGAATTGTAATAGTACGTGTTGAGAAGAAAGAAAGACTAGAATTGATGGATGGGCTAGAGTAGAGGGTTTAAGAGGAGAGGGGTGGGATGTGGTGCGGCAGCTGGCGTTAGGGAAAGAAAGGCGACGGATGCTGGCAAACTGACTCGTGAGGACTTCAAATGGAAGCGGAGTCACGAAACAATGCAATAACGCAGGATTAGAATCCAAAGAATATGCGCAGAGATGCCAATGGGCTCAGGCAGTTGATCGGGTGGTGATGAGGCCGACGCGAGGGTTAGAATGCAGGAAGCTGCAGCTACTGCGGGGGGTTCAGCAGGGCACAATTGTCACCAGAAAAGGCAGCGAGAAGAATGGATGATGAAAATCTCGATGAGCACAAGATCACAACAAGTTGGTAATGGCAGAAAATAATAAGTTGTAAAGACTAAAACTCACAGAAAGGGTTCTAGACAAAAAGGAAAAATGGAGGTTTTGATGTTAGAAAGGAAAAATCAGAAGGACGAACAAGGCAGCGTCAGAAGCAATATGGAAGGCTGTGAGTAGATTGGTAACTAGCAACAATAGTGTGACTATTGATGCTACTAGCAAACTGATCGTAGCAACTACGTTTAAGCGCGGCTTGCTCTTTTTTTTTTTGGGGGGGGGGGGGGGGGGGGGGGGGGCTTTTTTACGGCCCACAGTGGCGACTTCAGCAATTTAATCATTTAGTATTGTGTTTTTGTGGTCCGTGCCGCCACCCACTAACCGCCCACTGCAATATAACACATTTATCAAGCCGGGCTGCTTCTTGCTTAATTGTGCGTCGTGTGATAATACCAATAGCCATTAAGACGAACGCTGTAATAGTAACCCCATTGCAAAACAACAAACCATTCGTCCCCTGATTGTAGCGCTGTGCTTGTCCATGGTAGCGCATACAGCAATATATAAGTACTAATACTAGTAGTCTTATTCTTTTTACCTAGATGCATGTTTCTGTCATGGAGGACAAGTCAAAGCTTATGCATGGCCTCCAGCAGTAGTCCTGGCGTTGGCCTGCAACATCATGATTCAAGGAAAGCAAACACACGCTGTTCCGGCGCCGCTTCAGCAGGTCTGGCTCCTGCGATAAGTTGCGGAAAGTGGGTCTCTTGTTAAGACCAGAATAACCTATGGATGCTTCGGGATAATACCGGTAAATATATCCAGAAGGGCCAACTGAGCTTTAGCTTACAAGCCTCAAGTTCTCCCTAACACTACACTTTCTAGGAAAAAATTAAAAACATTTCGCGTGTAAGAGAACTCGGTTTAGATACATGCTATGTCTCTATTACCTATCTACTGATTACTCCTTGCTTTCTATATTATACTGCAAAAAAAAAAACTCCATCTTGCGTTCTGCTGACTTAGTCAAACGTGGCAGCTTCAGTATCAACCAGACGGCAAGCTCTTTGTTTCTTTTCTTGCTCTACCCGGTCGCTTTTACAGCCCTCGCCTTTGCTCGTGTATCCATTGTAATGCACGTGTGACCCAACTCGCCCTTTCCGGAAGCTTAACCCCTGCGCATTCCCCACGAGCTTAGGGACACTCTTTGCCCAAGTTAAGGTTCCGGCTTCTCACACACCTCGACAACACTGAATCTCTCGCCCGACGATTGCTCGCCTTTGCTTCCGCCCTCGCGATGCATTTATTCGGTGCTAAGTCGCCACCATCCGCAGACAAATACAAGGACATATCCAAAAAATGGGCCCAGGCTAAGAAGACTAAGGCTCGCCAGGATGCTCGAAAGGGAAAAATGCCGGCTGTTCCTTTAAACGTCGAGGCCGAGTCCCAGCACATGGCCACTGCCGAGCGCCACAAGCTCGCCCTCAAAGCCAAGAAAAGGTCAGCTTATGAAATCCGCTGGTGGTGGACTACCGGCTTCTGGGTGTGGGTTCTGCTTATCCATAGCATCGGTATCCTGCTCTTCACCCGCGGTTTCCTGCTCACGAGACTAGTGCTGGAAGAGTCTTCTGAATGCTCTGTCCCGCCAGCTTCTCTTCCTGCCCCCGGTAGCAAGATATGGCAAAACCATGGCTCTGTCAAGGGCGGCTGTTGGCATCCCAAGTCATTTGACAAAACTGTCATAGTTCTCATCGACGCTCTGCGCTATGACTTTACTGTTCCTCATCAGGACCCAAGCTCGGCACAGATCTATCACAATGCTTTCACTTATCTTCATGAGTCTGCGTTGAAGACTCCCCAAAATGCCTTTCTTCGTCCATTCATTGCCGATCCTCCGACAACCACCCTTCAGCGCCTCAAGGGCTTAATGACAGGTACTCTACCCACCTTCATTGATGCCGGCAGCAACTTCGCCGGCACTGCTGTTGAGGAGGACAACATGATTGCTCAGCTCCGTGCTGCTGGCAAGCGCATTGCCCATCTTGGCGACGATACATGGCTATCACTCTTCCCTGATGCCTTCGAGGCTAACATTAGCCATGCCTATGATAGCTTCAATGTTTGGGACCTGCACACTGTAGACAACGGTGTTATTGATCACATATTCCCTCTTCTGGAATCTGACAAGAAAAACAATTGGGATGTCCTTATTGGCCATCTACTTGGCGTTGACCATGCTGGGCATCGGTACGGTCCTGAGCATAATGCCATGGCCTCAAAGCTACGTCAAATGGATACATTTATCCGTGATATCACTGAAAAGATAGATGAAGACACACTTCTCATTGTAATGGGAGATCATGGAATGGACTCCAAGGGAGATCACGGTGGTGAAAGCGATGACGAAGTTGAAGCAGCTCTTTGGATGTACTCCAAGCGCCCATTCTTCGGCCGCACCAAGGCCGAGTTTGTTCAGCCTCCTGCCAATGCCAAAATCAGGCCTGTCAACCAAATTGATCTTTTGCCGACGCTTTCACTGCTGCTCGGAATCCCTATTCCGTATAACA
The DNA here is from genome assembly GCA_001856765.1 of Endoconidiophora polonica. Classification (NCBI taxonomy): domain Eukaryota; kingdom Fungi; phylum Ascomycota; class Sordariomycetes; order Microascales; family Ceratocystidaceae; genus Endoconidiophora; species Endoconidiophora polonica. The sequence continues at coordinate 74,477 of LXKZ01000083.1, read as the reverse complement.
ATCTAGGTGGTCCAATTGAGGAGGCTTTCATTGGACTGAAGGGACAGGCTTGGGATAATTTGGCAGCCGTTTCCCGCATTGTGTCTGCTCAGATCCAGCGTTACCAGAACTCATACTATGCTGCGCGTGGAATCGTCCAGGCTAACTCCACTGAATCGCCGCTAGGTCTGTGGACCACCGCCAATTCTCTCGATTATCGGGATGTCAAAGCGCTTTATGAGTCTCTCTCCAACTTCCAAGCTCAAAACCTTGCTGTTTGTAAGAGTCTATGGGCTCGCTTCGACATCCCTATGATGATTTCGGGCGTAGTTATCATAGCAGTCAGCGTCCTCATGCTTGTGACCTATGCATCCAAGGACGAAGACGAAGATTTTGCTATCTTAGAAAACTTGGATCTAGAATTTGCCGAAACTGGCTTTGAAATGAGCGGTATCGGCAGTGAGGAAGAAGAGGTTGCTTACAAAACCTTCCATAAAAGACTGGTCATCCATGCTCTCGTTTGCGGTGTGCCTATCGGTGGTGTCCTTCTAAAAGTATCGTTTGTCACTGAATATTTTGAGTGGATGTACGCGCTTGCTGCAGGATGCATCGCCAGCTCTATCGGTGTATTCATCGGTCTCTACGGTTCTGAGAAGTCACTTATCGACATTCTGCCCACCACATTTTGGGGCTGGCTAGGACTTACATTCACTCTTGCACAGTCTATCGGGTTTGCCTCAAACTCGTTCACTATCTGGGAGGATTCAATTTCGCTCTTCATGTTGTCTACTTTTGGTTTCTGTGCTGCTATCTCATCACTACAAATTCGCTCATGGCAGGATCGCACCATGGCAGTTTACCATTCGCTAATGTTCATTGTCCTCGGTCGTATTGCATCTGTTTCTAAGCTATGCCGTGAAGAACAAATCCCTTACTGCACATCTACATACTACGCATCAGCCTCTTCATCTACATCTTCCATCTGGCAGCTAACCATTCCATTCCTAGCTGTAATTGTCCTCCCTGCCATCATCAAGTCTTTCCTAGTGCCATCGCGTTCCTACCAAGGTGTCGCTCCTCTATGGATCGGGGTCTTTTTCCGCACTGCACTTTCCATGTCAGCCATGTACTGGGTAGTTGATGCTGCTAACAATGGCAACTGGTTGCCTAATCTACCTGAAGGGTCACTGAAGACGACCAGTGTGTACATTGCCCAGATTACCCTTGGTATGGCCTTTGTCGCCGGCTCAACTGCCTTTACATGGGCGCCACCGAACGTTTCCATTGTTCCTGCCCGCGAAACAGGTAGTGGTACCAAGTTTGTCATCCTAGGCTATGGAAACGCAAACGGTGCGCGGTACCTGATGCTTCCTCTAAACATTCTATGTGCGTCTATCCTTCTATCAAAGCCCATGGGCATTGGAGTTCTGTCTATCATGCTTTGGCAGGTTCTTTCTCTTGTTGAGATTCTCGACCTCAACTTTTTAGCCACCGAGACGATTGGCCCTGTGATTCTCGCTATTCTCGGAAATTTCCACTTCTTCACTACAGGCCACCAAGCCACGCTCAGTTCTATCCAGTGGGACTCAGCTTTCGTTCCGCTCTTCGAAGTGCGCTATCCATGGAGCCCACTATTTGTCGCTTTGAACACATTTGCTGGCCAAATCGTAGCTGTGACTGTCGTACCTTTAATAGTCCTATGGAATGTTGGTCCTAAACGCCGTGGAGTCTTGGAAAGCATATGTTCTGCACTAGCTTCGTTTGTTGCCTTTTATGCCATGGAAGCATTGGCTACTATGGTTTGGGCCGGCTACTTACGCCGCCATCTCATGTTGTACCGTGTGTTTAGTCCCCGTTTCATGATGGCTTCAGTGGTCCTACTAGTCGTCGATTTTGCCGTGATATTTATCGCCTTAATTGGCATAAGATGCAATTCCATGAAAATTGGCGAGACGTTTGGCTGGGCGGATTAAATCTTTTCTAGCGTATATATCCCGTGTACTATTAGCATCATGATCGCATATTCCATATATATATATATATAACTATATAGACGGTGCCATTAATGTTTCAAGAAAGCTGGCTTTTTGTCTATTCAAGTACTAGTACTTTCATGGAAACCTGCTAATAAAATGTATAAACTTAATAATTATGTCACATTGGTGCCTTTTTAAGTGCTACTTAAGTATAATACGATGACGAACAAAACTAGTGAAAACAATTCGTATTCAGCTCCATGTCTCATTGTTTACTAACTACCAAATTAGGCGTCGTTGATAGGGTTACCACAGATCTCTCAGCCTTAGGCTTTCATTAAATCGACTAACATCAGAAGATTGAAATTAGAGAGTAAAAAGGAAAAAAAAAAACCTCAAAAGCATGCTCGTCAGTAGCCGAAAATAAAGTAAATGCAATATCTATCTGCATGCACTCTCAAACCTAAATTGTCGACGATTTGCCTGACGACGAAGCCTTGAAATTGACCCAATCAAAAGCTACTGCTTTGAGTCAACCAAGATTTGTGCCCGGCACGTGCCGATAAGAAGCTCATGTGGGTCTTGACGATAACGTTGCCCCGTCAATTGGAGTATAGTACAGAGCATTACGAAGCTGAGCGACCACCCAAGGCCCTGCTGCTGTATACTCTTTGCAGCTTTGCTTCCAGGCTGGGGCCCGTCTGCTTCCCTCCTCGTTTCTTGTTGCGTTCCTTTCTTTAAGTAATTAATACTTTTCTTTTCCGTTGGTCTGGGGAAAGCCTCACTTTGTCCGCTTCATTCTTTTCTTTGCTAGTAATGAAGAAGGAATTTACTTTGTCTCTCTTTTTTGCTTTTCCCCTACCAAAAACCGTGCTGGAGCCAACCAAGGATTTGTTTACTTTGGAGCTCCTTTTTTTCCTTTTCATTTTCTTTCTTCGAGACTGGCATCTGATCTCGAGGGCCAGCGCAATTATCTTATGTAAAATAAATCTCCCTCACACCTTTACTATTAGAAAGCATCTTGAGAGCTTATTCTTTTTCTTGCGCTCTGGAGCCTTGAGACTCCGTTATTAATATTAATAGCGGGATTGGCCGCCCTACGCGCCTTGCTCATTCCATTGGACATATCTCCCCATCTCTCCTTTAGCGAGTTATCGCAATCTAAAGGGCTCGATACTGTGGTCTATTTCCCGCCTTTCATTCCAGCTGCGAACCATTCTCACTGACCCTCTAGTGAAGTTTTGAGCGCTTCTAATTGCCGACAATAGACTTGCACAGTGCAAAGCTTGACGGCTTACCGCCTCTTTAGTACGACTGACAGCATCGACGATATCTCAATCAAGCATCTCTATAACGCCTACCTTCGATTGAAGCCTCAAAGCGCTGACGATCTACACTATCCGGCCGTCTTAATAAATAATATCTCCTTCACGCTCGGCCTATCTTCACTTAAGGCTAAGGACACCACATCAAGATGGCGCCAGCCACCGACGACCTGTCCGCTGCGGGGACCGCGTCATATGATTCTGACACTATGTCAGTCGGTGACGGGACCTGGGACTACACTAAGAACTCATTCTTACTACCAAACCTTGAGGGCCTGAACTTTGATACGATGGTATATAACGGTACGAACTATTCTTTTTTTAGCGTATGATTATGAAACTAACAATCATACAAATCCTTTAGGCATGGGAAACCGGTTTTCAACATGGGCCGAATACCATCGTTTAGTTATTGCACACGCTGTTCTAGCAGCCATTATCTTCCTCTTTCTCGTACCAGTTGCCATCTTTGGACCGAAATTCATGCGGTCTGCTAGTCGTGGGCGGAAATGGCACACTCAGATGCTGCTATTTGGTGGCTTACTACTTGTTGCATCATTCATGTTAGGCTTCTTCGCCGTTGGACCCGCGCGTGCCTTAACAAACCCACATCACGGAATCGGAGTTGCTTTGTTTGTGCTCTTTGCCATTTACCTATGTTGTGACCACTGGGTCGAACATATTAGACACTCACACTCACTCCGCCGTTATATCCACATGTGGAATGGTCGTATTGTCACCATCCTAGGAATCGTCCAGATACCTTTAGGTATGACGTTGTACGGCTCACCCCGGGTCTTCTTTATATTGTATGCGGTCTACACGAGTATTCTGTTGTTACTTTACTTGTGCATAGATTTCATGAATTTCGGAGGCCATTATGAACGTGGTGACTTTAGTCACCATGGCAGCAGCCACACAGAATATACAGAAACTCACACCAAGAAGAAGACGAATAGCAAATGGCTAGCACCTATTGCCGGCCTTGCTAGCTTCATGGTAATGAAGAATATGCCAGGACGCCGCACGCGCAGCCGTAGTCACAGCCGCGCTCGCAGCTCTAGTCGGGCTCGAGGGGATAGAAGATCATCCCGGTCGTATAGCCGAAGTCGCATTGGCACTAGTGATTTCACCTCGCGTCAAGATTCGGCCTCTTACATGTATAGTGATGAGAAACCGGCAAATAAAAACACCGGCGGTGGCTTCATGAGCAAACTTTTTGCAGCTGGCGCTGCTCTCGGTGGAGCGAAGGCCGCTAGCAACTGGATGAGCGGCCGTAAAGATGACCGCCGTCGGTATGACGAGGAGTATTCTCAAGTGTCAACCGCTACTCCTCAACGCAAGCCAACGCGTAAGCCACAGGACACTGAAAGCTACTTCACGGACGATTACGAATCGCGTGTGGGTGCTTCCAACATCACAGACTCCCGATATACTGTCTATACCGAATCGTCTCTTTATGACAATCGTACTGCGTATAGCGGCACCAATTCCGCATACACTGGACCGCCTCGTCGTCAACGCTCGATTTCTCGGTCTAGGACAGCCCGTTCTCGGCTGGAATATGGTGAGGATGATGGTTACGAGAGCCCTTCGCGTCGCCTGTCAAAGAAAATTTCCAAGGAAGAAGTTGCTACGGGTATTCTTGGTGGTATGGGTATCGGATGGCTAGCAAACAAATGGCGCGGCGGTAAGAAGGAAGAAGAAGAAAAGTTGCACCGCCAGGATGACGATTACCGCTCTGGAATCAGTGACCCTCGGTACGCCGGTTCAGCCTACACTTCGCCCCCACGCCAATCTACTGCTCGTCGCTCGGCGTCCTATAAGAGACCAACAGAAACTGTTACAGCTAGCTCCTACCTATCAGAAGACGATATCTCGTCCGTAGCCTATTCCTCAAGACTTCCCGGTGGCCCTTCCATGGCCTCCAATATGCCTTACTCTGAGATCGACTCCCACCTTATGCAGGGCCCCCCGTCAACGCTCCCACCGAATGCTAGTAGATCTGAGCGGGAACACTCTCCATCACGTGGCCGCTATGAGGACTCAGAATTAAGTGAAAGACGCGATTCTATGACATCTTTGCCGTCTAACACCCGTTACACCCGCAGAACATCTTCTAGTCGCAGACGAGCTGGCGATGTGGCAGCGGCTACGGCAGCTGCTACAGCTAGCATACTTGCCCGCGAACAGGCAAAGCACATGTCCAAGACTGGCCGGACGTCACAGCCTCCGCACCGCCGATCCGACGACGAAGACGACGGCTCTGCCATTGTGGTCACGCCCGCCGGTCGGAAACCCGTGCATGTCAATGTTACTGTGGACAATGACAAGGAACGCGTCACTCTGCGTCGCCTAACAGATGAGGAATCTAAGGCGCGGAAGGGACGCCCACGCCGCGACTCTGTCAGCAGCTCGTCAGGCGCCGAAACAGCAACGGGGAACAGCCGTCGTTATCGCCGGGAATCTGCGCGCGGTAGCCCGGGAAACGACTCCAATATGCCGCCTTCTGGTAGCTATGGTAAACGTCCGGGTAGTAGCAGCAAAGATCCGCACAGCGCTCGCCCGCGATCGCCAGATTCCGAAAGTCAAGATAGCACAATGAACCCCTCTGCTACCGATTCAATCGCGGATAACAACAGACGGCGTAGACGTCTAGAAAGAAGGCTGACTGTCACGTCTCAAGACCGCCCAGAGTGAGAGTAATATGCTAGATATGGAATCATAAGTCCCGTTTTGGTTACTTTTTTTTTTTTTCCTTTTTGTTTTTATTTTCTTTCTTCTAATTGGTCAAGAGGTAGTTTGGGCCTTGGTCTGTTTATTTGTTTTACTTAGGTGTGATCTTTTATACTAGCATTTTGTTTTATAGTGTTTTCATTATTTACTTGGGTTTCATTGTTGATCTGGCGGTTTACGTTTTCATGTTATCTTCTCCCTCTTTGGTTAATGCTGTAAGGTTATAACCCTCTCTAATGATGTATTTCTGGTATTTGGCTTGGGTTGGTAGGATATTTTTGTTCAATTTCTTTCTGCATTTCAAGGCCTCTATGACCTAGGTAGATAAAATTTTTTATAGTATCTTTAAAGATATAAGTAGGAGACTAGCTGTTCTATATATATACTGTTGTCTTGTCTCATTAATACCTCAATAATATGAAGATATACACATATGTACTAACAAGTCAACTAGAATGATAAAATTACCGTATGTTCTTTTGATTATTCATTGGGCTACTTGTGTACCTGTTACAAAAAGGGCATTGAAGTTTTGTTAGCATGAAAAAGCTCCTGGGATGAAATATAAGATATGATAATTCGTTATATGCGGATGCGTGGTTGGATGTGATTCGATGGGTTACTCCCGCAGATCGATATTATTACCGGGACGATCTACTGTCTCGTTCGCGATCCCTATAAAAACGATTACTTCTGTCGTGATCTCTATCGCGATCTCTGTCCCGGTCGTGGCTACGATCTTTGTCTGTACCATGGCCGTGGTCTCGGCGGTGATCGCGATCTCTATCACGATCCCGGTTATGGTGGTGATGAATGGCAAAAGCACGCTCACGCTCCTTCTGCAGCTCACGTTCTTCTTTGTAGCTGCTGCGGGGCTTGCTGTTCTTGTTCTGCTGCTTCTCGTTGTATTCGGCTAGGCGTGGGGGGCGTCGGGACTTGTTACCGTTGTTCCAGCCGCCGAGTTCTTCCTCGCCCTTGAGTTCTTTGGCGCCTAGGCCCATCAAGTTAGGGCGACGCACGGCGGCTTTTGGCTTGACCCGAGTATCCTTGCCGTCCCAGCCCATGCCGCGGAGAAGAGCGGCGCCGAATTCCTCCACGGGCATGTCATCGTAGTCCTTCAGGTCTGGAACTTCCGCTGCGCTCTGGATATCACGCTTCAGAGCGTCAACTTCCGATACTTTGATGATGCGCTTGACCTCTTCCTTTTCGGTGTTGCCAAGTAAACGATCCATGGCTTGCTCGTCCATAGACTTTGCTGGTTGGACTTTTAGTGTCTCGTCGAGTGCATCAACCTTAGCAGCATAAGCTGTCTCTGGTGGTTGCTCATGCGACTGTTGCCTTTTAAGCACATTGAGACCCCATGTGGTATTTTTTTCGGTATTTGGACCGTCTGATTCATGGCTATCTTTTTTTAACCCGCGACGGGCGTTAATCTCAGCTCTCCAATCACGGGTTGGCTGTGGCTTGATGACTAAGGGCGACTTTTGGCGTTTTCTATGATCTGAGCTTCGCTTGACTTCGGCACCGTCATGACCGAAGCCAGTGATAGCCTCGTGCTTTCCGTGGCTTTCGTTCCCGGAGTATTCTGAATCTGAGCCGTCACCTAGCCCTTTATGTCTTGGCCGTTTGCCTAATAGTGATGGCGGCTTTAGCCGGGTGGATTTAGAGTCTGACTTGGATGCGTTGCTGTTGCCGAACTTGATAGCGATGCGTGGGGCTTTTGATGAGCTTTGACTACTCATTTTGGCGAAAAGTTGAAAGTGATGAGGCGAAGGGTGTGAAGGTTTGTTGATTTATGTTAAGCCTCGTACGAGGCTGAGAGTTCAAGGTGACTTATAAGGCTGATTGACGCATTGACATACGCCACTCATTGTATATTTTTGAGCCACACGCGCCACATTTATTCGAGGCTTAATTGCAAGGTTAGTAACTATTCTGTCAGTCAAGCGACCTTAACTGCTGCACTGCAGGAAATGCTGCTCAAGTAACCTATTTCAATCCTTATTCCCTCTACCTAAGTTAAGAACCCGACCATTTCCGTTTGCAGTATGTTGCTTGGCTAGTGCGCGCTGTTGGCCATGCGGGACAGGATAAGGGCAGCCTTCGAACGGACGGAAGTTCATTAGGCTTTCCACATTTAAGATGGAAAGAATGGAAGGGAAAAAAAAATCTGCTGCTAGTGGAGAAAGCATGGCCGATAAGCTGCTTATCAGCGTGCATGGGTGCATGTCTGCTCCCCCTTTCTCAGTATTTTTTTTTTTGCTTTTCTCTTTATTCCCCTCAACGGCCTAAATTCCAACTAGTGCTTGCTTTTTGACCGACTTTCCGTTCTGGGCATTCCACTAACAAGCATCCATCGCCTACCATAAACCACCAAGGTTTACCACTATCACCACCAGCCTACCCAGAAATCCCAGCGTCGCTGGTTGCACGTATCATTTCAATTGACCATCCGCTTTATTCCATCAACACCACGACCATAACCACCACTTTCATCGCCTTTTTTGACTGTTTTAGACCCGTCTCGACGCGTGTAATTTTCCTGTGCATCCGTTTTTTTGCGAAACGGATGTCGTGGTTCTGTATGCTATGAGTTTGGTCGGGCCTGCCGATGGATCGAGGCTGGTGCGATCGGGAACTCACGAACAAAGGTATATTACTGTAGCGCTAAATAGAGCGGATTATTCTGAGCATTTTGATACCGGAATCAAGTCGCTAACCCTCTAAAGCCCAATTCTGCCGGTGCGAAAGCGCAAATATCGTGAACTTTGGGCTGTCGCGAATGGATGCGAATTCATTGTTAGCAACGATGGGTCCAAAAGCGACGCGCAACCACACAACGGATCGCGTCCTATTCAAGCAGATGATTTACTCACGTATGTATACCCAATCGATTCCTGAAAGCTTACAGTTGTCGGTTTTTCTTTTGCTAAATGACCATCTGCACAAATAGTCCCAATCAATCGTCACATATATTTACTCTTCAGAAACCGCCGAACCTCCACATAGATATTATCAGACCTTCCCTCTACCTCAATGATGTTTTCCAATTTGATGGTGCATCAAATGCTGCAAAATCCCATTTCAACAGCAATGGTGCGCCGAAACCTGCATCGCAAATACAGCCAAGCACGGCTCGCTCGACCGCACTTAGCGCGCAGGTATCTGCATCTTCCGCACCGAATCGGATACTGACACCGACACCGGCTTCAACGCCGACAGTGAAACCGACTCAAAGTCCATCCACCGTACTAGCTGCAGTAGCACGGGTATCGGACGCACATTCTAGTGCGTCGCCGCCATCAGCTTCCGGGAATTCTACATCGACACCGACGACAGAGGAAAATACTGTAGCTATGGGCTCCAATGCATCCGCTAGCCGTCTAACACCCAGCAAATCTGAACACTTGGCGATACAAATGACTTTGTCTCAACCGTCATCTAATTCTGTATCTTCGGCAATTACTAATGTCATCAGTGTCGACTGTGCAACAAAGACAAACCATGCTACTACGTCTGAAGCTTCCGCGACAATTGTCGATGCATCTTCTCCGGAGTCCAATGCCGCATCCGCGACAACTCCTGTTGTTCACGATGTATCTGCTGATACTAGTCCTGGAAACGAGGGCAACTCATTCGCCGAGCGGATCGAGACTGTTGTCGACGACAATGAGCCACCAAAGAAGAAACCCAAACTGGCAGAAGCACCCGATTTTGAGTCTGCATCAGATGCTATTCGAGCGCAGCTTATTGAAGAATCAACAGCTCTCGCAAGGAAAAACGCAGCGAAGGTATCCGCAAGTAATACATCGCCAGCTGTCGCAACCACAGCCACAGCTGTAGCAGCGCCACCACCACCACCACCAGAACCAGTGCCGACAGCACCAGTACCGCCGAGGACGATCACAACAGCAACGCCACCAACAACACCAGCACCGGTACCAACTCCCGCACAGAATGGATTGCCTACACTCAACGCAAAGTCTACTGCCGTTAATGGAAGTCCAGCAGACAAGTCCGCCAACTCGCAAGGCCGTGACCTGATAACCATAAAGGCCGAAGACAAGCACAAAGCTATGGCTTCTTCGTCAATACTAGCGCCAATAGCAATGTCCAAAGATACCGATGTTGCGATATCACAAGCACTCATTCCTGTCATTCCATTGCTACCTCGGCCAATGTTTACCGGCAAAAAACAAAAGACTATCTCACAAATAATGGGAAAAAGACTTAAGCCTAAGCCATCAAAGATCTGCAAGCCTAATCAGCTTACACGCCTTGATTGTAAAGCATTAGCTGCTAAGAAACGTAGTGTTGTCAAGTTTGGCAATTTGCCCAAGCGTATCGAGGAAAATATCGACACCGCCGCTTCACAACGTGGATACATACCAAGCGACAACTACTTTACGCCCCTCTTTTTCCAAACTTTTATACAATCCTCCAAATGGATGCGACCGCTTGAAGAACTGTTACACCAGGCACACAAGACAATCACGAGTACCGACATGAACGTGTCTATCCAGGATATGCAAGCATGCCGAATTCTTCGTCGTGTCTATCATTTGCAGCAAGGCGACAAGTGGTCACTACGGCAACCTAAGCGTACACCAGAGCCAGTCCGTCAGCCATCACATTGGGATTCGATTTTGAAAGAAATGAAGTGGATGCGTACTGATTTCCGCCAGGAACGCAAATGGAAGCGTACGATCGCTAGGAATCTCGCTTTGGATTGTGCTGACTGGTTAGCAGCTTCACCTTCTGATCGGATACTATTGCAAATTCGGGCCAAGATTCCGGATAGATCTAATGCTGATGTCGATATTATAATGGAAGATGGCGAGGCTATCCCACCAGTTCCTGAACTGGATTCCTCTAGTACTGTTACTTCCCCTGGCCATCATGATGATCTCCATGAAGCCCTGGAATTCATGCCCCCATCAGCATTATTTGATTTGGGCGTAGACGATGTTGTGTTCGAGTTACAAAACTCCAAAACCGCAGATCTGCTGTTTGAAGAACTGCCGATGTACGGTGCTCCTTTGAAGATACCTGGCTATGATATCATCCCTGAGTTTGACCCTGATGCACATTGGAACCGCCCGGCCCTCCCTCTCTGCAAGTATGTTGAAGGCGACATGAAGCTCAAGAAGGTCGTTCCACCAAGGAATTCCAGTCGCTTCCGGTATGCCACTGAAAGTGATGAATCGGACGTTGAGGAACACGCCAAGAAGCCGACTCCATTACCGCCAGTCTCATCCACTGTCGCGTTGTTCTCACCTGAATACCAGCAGACCCGTGAACGTCTGTTGATGGGCCACCAATTCCGGCCTCCAACAGAGTTCCAGATGCCGTCGCAGGCCTTCTACGAAAACCGCTACTCGTCAATGTGGACAGCGAGTGAAGATGAGGAGTTACGTGGTCTTGTTGCTAAATACTTGTATAACTGGTCTTTGATTTCTAGCCTCATCAGCCATAAATCCAAGTTCTCTTCTGCCAGCGAGCGCCGAACGCCCTGGGAATGCTTTGAGCGGTGGATCATGCTTGAGGGCCTGCCGGCTGACATGCAAAAGACGCAGTATTTCAAGGCCTACAACAACAGAATTGACAATGCTCAACGTATTGTGCACCAATCTTACATGATTGCCCAACAGCAAGCCAGCGCAAACCCAAATGTCCCTCCAACCCCATCAAAGCGTCGCCAATCGTCAATTCCTGTCTCCATCAGTGGCCGTCGCAACCAAAAGTACATGATCATCCTAGAATCTATGCGTAAACTCGCAAAGAAACGTGAGGCTGCTGTGGCAAAACAACATCAAGCGTCGACCGCTGCTGCTGTACGCAAGCCTTCAGAGATTGCGCAACCGCGACCGACCAAGACACCGCGCGACTACAGCTTGATGAGATTCGAACGAGACCAAGTGTTAAACGGAAAGAGAATGAGTCAACTAGCGGCCCAGCAAGAGCAACGTCGGGCTATGATCCAACGTCAAATGTACGCCAATGGCGGTGGGTCTCAGATTCAGAGTCATAACCCGAATGCCAACGCTAATACAGCAGCTCAAGCGCAACTTAACGCTACCATGGTAGCACAGTTAGCGTCTAGCAGCGCCCAGAACCAGGGTGTTAATGCCAATGTGAATGCCGCTACTCAGGCACAAATCAATGCTGCTTTGGTAGCCCAGCTAGCGGCTGGCAGCAGTGCTAGAATGGGTGTCGCGAGCTCCTCGCTCATGACTGCCGCGGCAACTGGAGCTGGTGCTGGCCAAGCTTGTGCTCGTATACCAGTAGTCTCTGGTGTCAATAGCCTGCAGAACATACCGGCCCATCTGATACCCAACATGGGCGTCAATTCTGCGGGCCAGGTTGCTCTCAACGCCAGTAATATAGCTACTATGGTTGCGGCCCAACAGCGTCTTGCGGCACAAGCCCAAGCTCAAGCCCAAGCCCAGGCCCAGGTAAATGGTGCCGCGGGTGGAAATATGTTCATGGAAGTGCGCCGGATTTCAGAACAGCAACGCGCACTTCAACAACACCAGCTGCCTGTGACGCAACAGTCGACGCCTAACCAAAGCCAGAGCCCTCACTCGAGCCCACAGCTTCCTCAAAGTGCAACCATGGCCGCTAACTCGCCACCAATCCAGGCCAGAGTACCATTAACGCAGCAAGCTATTATGGCCAATGCCCAGGCAGTCAGGAACTCGACGAATACTGCCAATGGAACTAATCTAGCCGCTCCTAATCGTAACCAGCAATATGTTACCGCGTTGGCCGCTAGCAATGCGACGCGCCCCACTGGCCCGCCTACCATTCCACCGTCGCTGATTCCCACCTTTAATGCCCTCGAGACTTCTATCAGACAGAAGCAACCTAATTACACGCCTGAACAGGTCCGCCAGCTAGCTACCACCGAGCTGACCAGGATGATGATTGCGCGCCAGCAAAATATGTCGCAGTCAGCTATGAGTGTGACGGCTGGCGGAATTCCTACAGCTAATCTTTCGAGCTCGATGGCATCCACAGCTAGCCCACAGCAATATGCAGCTATGCTTCGCCAGCAACAGCAACAGGCTAAACTCGCCCAGGCACAACATCACCAACATGTGCAACATCAGGCTCAAGCTCAAGCTCAGGCTGCCGCCATTGCACAGATGCAGGCTAAAGCTCAGCAGGCCCAACAGGCCCAACAGGCCCAGTCCATTGCTCAAGCGCAAGCAACGGCGATAGCTCAGGCTAGACATGCCCAGGCAGCTGCTCAGGTGCAAAAACAGTCTCCTCAAGTCACCCAGGCGCAACTACAGCAAGCTCAAGTTCTCGCTCATGCTCAGGCACAAGCACAAGCACAAGCACAAGCACAAGCACAAGCACAAGCACAGGCACAGGCACAGGTTCAAGCTGCTAATATACAGGCCCACGCTGCGGCTGCTGCCGCCCAGGCTCAAGCAGCACAAGCGCAAGCACAAGCGCAAGCCCATCATCAGGCCCAGCGTCAACAGACACCTGTATCTCAACAGCGACAGCCGCCACAACAACAGCAACAAGCATCGCAAGCACAGGCTGCTGCCACTACGACTTCAACTGCAGCCGTAACCTCAACACCCATTATCGCCACTACCGCATGTTCTTCTGCTATCAATAATCCATCTGCCGCTGCGACACCATCTGCTCCTACCAGTGCTCCCGCTGCGACCTCTTCTATTGCTACTCCCGTAGTACCAGCACCTGCTTCAGTTGCTTCGGCGAGCTCTACTACCGCCGTTCCACACGCTAGTAGCGTTGCTAGTAGTGGCCCAGCAGGAGATACGCCCACGCCTAAATAAACATGTCAATCGACACTATCGATTGCGTTGTTTGACGGACAAATATTCATTTTCTTTCTCTTCTTCAAGTTCGGGGTTCAATCCCCTTTTTTCCCGTCTCTGGTCGCCACGCGAAGTGGGTTGAGACTTGTATAGAACGCTTTATTCCATTACTATCCCGTATGCCTTATCTCATGTAAGGTCACGTTTTCTCATATCCTTACTCTCCCCACGAATCAAAATTATTAGTCTTCATATTCTATCGACATCACTTGGAAAATGGCTAGGAGAATCGGCAAGGCGGTGGACCATCTATAAGGTAGCAACCTTATTTTGTCATCTGACTCTTATCTATCTATTTTGCCCTGGCCAACTGCCATGGGCCATGATTACTCTTTAGCTATCATCAGCACATCTACACTCAGTTTCTCTCTATTCAGCGGCACATATTCTTGTTTGCTCGACGCTGCTTGCACTTAGCTCATCTACATCCCTCTCTTTCCCCCTTTAAACATGTACCATTTGATAATAGACGACGGATAGAAAGAAAGAAATTGTCAAAAAAAAGAATCAAAATCACAGGCCAAAAGTTAGTGTCTGTTGGTTTCAAGCGTATACTTTCTGTTCCTATAATCACCACTCGTACCAAGTTTTTGTGAATAAAATATACTAAAATATACTAATGTACTACTGAAAGAAGTCAGCTTATAACAGGGGCTGAAGTGGCGACGATTTTGGAAAGGGTGTTATGACGTATGCGTAGTTTCAGGCGGTGGCCTAGTGGACCAGAGACCCTGTACAACGATTTATCGGCAGTAAGTAGGTCAAAGTATATACTAACTAGTAGAAGCTTGAGAAGGCACATAGCTGAATATGACGACAGGGGGACTCGATGAGAAATCTGGCTTCTCTGCATGCTATTTTTATTAATTATGTTGCTTGCTTGGCGTCCATGCGGCTTACTATGAAGTTTTGGTTATTGATTCTTAAAAAGGGTGCAGATTATGTCTTTGATACTGTCTTAATCTTATTGAGCTACAAATCCGGCGTAGTCAGTTTGAATAGTTCTGTTCTTTGTCTCCGTCGATAAGGCGCCTGTATCTATCTAGGCTTGCATTGAGGAACTGTGTCATCGTCTTCATCTTTTACAGAAGAATAAAACTAGTTAGCTAGCCATAAATCTATTTCTTGGTATGCATTTGTTTCTCTGTTCTCTTGTTCCTAAAAAAAGGTTAGTCTCACACGTGTGCGTGTAAGCATTCTTTCAACTTTATTTATGGAAGGCTGACCAGCCAGCTTTACTGGAGCCCATTCATCGATCAACTTCGCGTTCACAGGCTTTATTTAGCTTCAGTAGTTATCGATCATTGTTATCGTTGTAACCAGCTGGAACTATCCAGCTATAACTCGCTTCCACCGCCACCCGAAAAATTCCAAAACTAGTCCGCTGACTTTGTCCATCTTCGACACCGACCATCCTACTTCCTCAGTATCGATATCCTTCTTTTCGACTTTCATTCTCGTCTTCTATTCAGCTCTAGTCTTCTCTCGTCATTTAACACCTGATTGAGTAACGAGTTCAAACAAGCTCTAGTCTTCAACCACATCGCAGATTCTCTTAAGACTTTCTCTCTCTTTCTCTCTTACGGACAGCCCAACGAGGGCGGGAGATCAACATCCATCGCCGATTCTGAATCCGATTGCTGCTTCGATAAGCATTACGCATCTTTTTTTCTCTGTCCGCCTTATTGGAGCCAGTGTTATCTCGAGCCTTGTTGTCTACTCACATGTCGCATCAATTGGTTGCAGGTGCGCTGCATCTACTATGTACGCCAGCTTCTGTAGTAACATGCTTTGATGTTTTCTTTCTTTTTCCTTATTCTTTTCTGCTTGCCGGGAAAGACGTTTGGCTCTGGCTCACGATCTTCCTTGGCGGACAAAGAAATCACCCCGCCGTTTGGAACTTCTGTGTGTGCTAGTTAAGCTAGGCAAAGCCGAGCATAGCAAAACTGGTCGGATCTGATCTACCTGTAGCTAACATTGTTTTCTCTTATCTAGCGCGAGCCATTGATGACGATGCCGATCCTGGAGGTGCGCAACCATTCTGATAATCTACTTTTCTCTCCATCTCTCTCCCCACTCCTCCAAACGACGACCTGCCTGGATCCTATGTAGACTTCACAATACCTTGGGCCGACCGTCTCGTTTTCTTAGGCAAAAACGCACGGCATACAATGGCGGTCGCATCTCGAAGCTCACATGCCAATTGGTGTTCTGCGGAGAAGGCGAATACTGCGAATACTCATATTGCCCATACTAACCATTTTGCCGCGATCTACAGATGGCAACACGTCGCAGAGCGAGGTTGTCTCGTCATGGGCAATCTTTATCTCCATCCTATTGCTAATCGTAGCTTTCCTCACGAGCTATCTTCTACAGGAGAAGAAGATTGAAGCTATCCACGAAACCGTTATATCCATCTTTGCCGGTGCGCTCTCCATCTCTTCAATTATCCATTAACCATCAAGCCAAATCTAACATATTACCTGTGTTGTCGCGGACAGGCATGGTCGTCGGCCTTATTCTCCTCATTACGCCTGGTGATTCAATTCGAAACATTATCAAGTTCAGTCCGCAGATCTTCTTCAATCTTTTGCTGCCGCCCATCATCCTCTCGTCTGGCTATGAACTCCACCAAGCCAACTTCTTCCGCAACATAGGCATCATCCTAACCTTTGCCTTTGCCGGAACCTTTTTGTCGGCTGTCGTCATCGGCATTATCCTATGGCTTTTCGCCATGTTGCCCGGCCCACTCAAGATGAGCTTTGTTGATGCCATCTCCGTCGGCGCAACTCTCTCAGCAACTGATCCTGTGACCATTTTGGCCATCTTCAACTCGTACAAGGTCGATCCGCAGTTATACACATATATCTTTGGTGAGGCCATCCTCAATGACGCCATTGCCATTGTCATCTTCGAGACCGCGCAAAAGTATAAGAAGGGCGAGGCGGGACAGCTGGGACTAGTCAACTTCTTCGAAGGTATCGGTATCTTCTTGTTCACTTTCTTTGGTAGTCTGTTCATTGGTGTCGCTGTCGGTGTAGGGACTGCGCTGTTGCTCAAGTTCACGTATATCCGCCGCTTCCAAAAGATTGAGAGCTCACTGGTTGTCCTGATTGCATATGCGACCTACTTCTTTTCTAATGGCGTCCACATGTCTGGTAAGTATCGCTCAGACTATCTTTCTACTGCATAACATGCAAGAAAACTGTACTAACCATCGCATAGGCATTGTTTCCCTGCTGTTTTGCGGAATCACACTAAAACACTATGCCTACTTCAACATGTCTCGTCGCACTCAACTGACAACTAAGTACCTGTTTCAGGTTCTTGCTCAACTATCCGAGAATTTTATCTTCATCTACCTGGGCCTTTCTTTGTTCACTGATAATACGCTGGTGTTCCAGCCGCCGCTAATCATCGTCACCGTTATGGCCGTATGTGCGGCCCGATATGTGGCTGTTTTCCCTCTATCTAGTCTGATTAACCGCGTCATCCGCTATCGGGCAGGTAAAAGAGGCCAAACTGCTGACGAGCTGTCTTATAGCTACCAGGCCATGTTGTTCTGGGCAGGTTTACGTGGAGCCGTCGGTGTAGCACTCGCTGCCCTTATGGACGGCGATAATGCGCCTGCCTTGCGCGCCACTGTCCTAGTTGTCGTGGTGTTGACCGTCATCATCTTTGGTGGCACTACCGCGCGCATGTTGGAGATCCTGGGCATTCAGACTGGAGTGGTGGACGAAATCGATAGCGACGATGAGTTTGATATTGAAACCTTTAACGGTGGTTACTACAAGCGTTCAGACACTGCAATAGGGTTCAATCCTCGCCGCAACATCTCTCTCGATACCGTTGGCCGAGGCACCAGCTCCAGCTCTGGTCTCAGCCCAGCCCGCATGGGATCGCAGTCGTCTTTGGTGCGCGTGCGCTCCGACACCGAGCAAGGCGAGCTTCTCGGTACGGACTCCGAAGTCGGTAGCGACATCGACACGTCAGACCTACCGCCTCCAGCACGTCACAACCCACCGCGCCGGCGAAGCAATCCCATGCTACGGTCTAATACGGCGCCAGTAGCGACGTCAGCAACAGCTTCATCGTCCGTGATTAGCCATCCGGACTCAGGACATGCGGCGGGCGTGATACCGGTGGCGACTTCGGCGTTCCGGCAGTTGCTGACAACAGAGGATCCAGCGGGACTGTTTAGGCAGCTGGACGAGGACTTCATCAAGCCTCACCTACTATTAGATTCCGGAAATCACAGAGGTGGAAGCTCGGGTGGTAACGGAGGATCAGCGGTATAGTTATTTAAGCATTTAAAGCATAAAAATGGAGAAATCAAGCGAATAAAGAGGCTTGATGAAAAAGGTTAAAAAAAAGAGAGCCAAAAAGGTAGAAAATGCCTATTTGTGTGAAGTTTTTGTAGTATATTGCTCATGCAGTACCAAATAAAACAGCCCAATATTTTCTACTCTTGATATATATTTTTAGTTTTTAGGGGATTAACTCTTCGAATACTTCACGATGACTCTTACATTAGGGTACTATAAGAAGCAAGTCTTACCCAAGTTTGCAGGAATTACAACGAAAGGAAGAAAAATGGCCAATAGGGGCAGGAGGAGAAGACATATGAGGAATATAAGAAATGTTCTAAATGAAAGAAAGAAGTGCTCTCTTTTTGCCCTTTTCTTGCTATGAGGCCACAATGGTGGGTAGATTACAGTTGCCAACTGGCCCAAAAATCAAAATAAATCCAACATTGTGACGAAGCCGATATCCGATATGACAATATGACGATATGCATGAGATATATTATTAGAAAGCCATACCTTCACCGTTTATATTAGCAAGTTTCATGTGTTTTCTTCATGTGTTTTCTTCATGTGTTTTCTTCATGTGTTTTCTTCATGTGTTTTCTTCATGAATGGATTTCTCAAAAAATAAGGCGTAGGGTAGAACGAGTCATCGTCTTAATCTTTTGTACATTTAAGGCGTCCAGTAAAGATGCGATTTTGAGGCTAGTTGGGTTCTCTTCATGTATTATTTATTTTAACTAGTAGTACTACTACGTACAGGTTCTAAAGAATAGCTCATGAGGTTTCTTTTTTATTTTATATTTTTACTATATAGGAAGTCGTCGTGTAAAGCTTAGTGAATTATATTAACCCTAACAGGAATCTGTATACTAGCATCATTAGTTATACATTTTGCACTGTTAGTTATCATTTTTATGAGTATTGTAAGTCGGGGATTGGAGACTCGCTTGCCATAACTTGACCTGGAGAAGCTGAGTCGCTTTACCGGCTTGTCAAGAAAAGCAGCTGACTGAAATGGAGAGAAAAAAAAAAAGGGAAATATTTAGATGATTAGGCCGGATATGCAGTGAGGAAGAAGAAGAAAAGGGATAAAAAAGAGATATAGAGAGATAGAGATGATTGTTTTGGCTGCCTTAACGAGCAATGCATCCTCTTCCTCCGCCCTTCGAATTGCCTTCAGTAAAAAGAGAGAAGGAAGTGTTATGACTGGCTTTTTTAGCAGCAGCAGTAGGATGATTTCGTCTTTCTCAAGTTTTATCTAGAAAAGATGATACAGTGCAGTTTGCCAGGTCATAGTAGGCAAAATGGCGGCATACTACTAATATAACTATGAGATGTATCGGCAGTATATACTATTATTTTGGCACTGACTTAGCTGGCGATGAATCCTACAATGTCAGTGTCAATATTCTTGTTTGATTGTCTGATGTTTTGTATATTGGCCTATGTTGTTGTTGTCTTTTTTTTTTCTATTCTCGCTTGACTAACTCGCTTCGGTCGACAGATCTTGATTTATTGTGTAGCCTGTCAATATCACGAGGTTCCTCTGATTATGATAAGTTTGTAACTTGGAATATCCATCACGTTTGTCAGAGTTTCATAACTAAGGGACAAGGGAAAAGAGGAGTAAGGTAGGAAAGAAAGCTAGTTTTGGTATATATTGTTTGGCCTCAAGCCTATCTATTAGCTGATAATGCTAGATAATTAGATATGCGCATATCAAGACCCTAGATATAAATGCAAGATCTATGCTTCTTTAGTCCAACAAACAAGTACAAAATGTTAGATCTTAGAGTTACTAGCAAGCACGAACTGGACTGGACTATCTACCTTGGGCCAATATGCCAGCTCAAGCCTGCATTGAATGGGATCATAGACTCTGTACATCAGTGCCGAATGTCGATACAGTTTTTTTTTCCCTTCTTTCTCATTGTTGGATGGCATGTGGCACTATTTAGCTAATAGATTAGACACTGGTTCGGTAGTTGGATTTTAGAGGCTTCTGTATCTTATGATAGGCATATTAAATGCCAAACAGTTTAATAAACGCATAATAATTGCCAGAAACAGAACCAGCTTCGTCATACACCCATTTCCCGTGATCACCGCCTTTTTTCTGCCCCTACTTTCTGATTAGTCTCTTCCACCTCTCCTTGTTTTTTATGCAGTCACTTTGGCAAGTCAACAGTACCAACACCGAACCCGTTTCCATCGTCTTTTTCATCGCTTATATCTCGACAAAAAGAAAAAACACAGAAAGAAAAGAACGCTTTGTCCAGGGCTGAGCAGTAGAAACTCCCATCTAGAAGCCTCGTTTGAACGGCCGACAAGCCAACCATAATCTCTCGTTTAGCTACCACCATCACCATACAACGTCGTTTTTGTGCTTCTTTTCTTTTATCCCCCTTCCTGTCAGGCCTAAATCACCGACCGCGTGATTCGATTTTGGGCCTTGATAGCAAAGAGACGGTTGCCCTCTAAGCGCCCTTTTCGATATTTTATGCACATTTATCATCGTTCTCTACTAATAACTTCCTTTTTCTTTTTGCTTTGCTTTTTATTGCTGGGTCTTGCCGCCACCATCATCACCGCCTACGATTCCTATCCGCCTACTTTCATGTGTATCTGCATTTAACGCTGCATCACCGCTGCACTTCCCAGGCCACAGTCTAGTCGCTAGGCCTGGCTTATCCATTCCTGCGCTGCAAGTAGGATCTAGACTTTCCTCGATACAAGCACTGCTGCATCCAGTATCGCTACTCGGACGAGACCCATCGTAGCTGCAGCAAGTAGCTAGCTACTACTAGCAACCGAAGTAGAAGTATAGCAGCGTATATCTTGTATACTCTACATGCTGGGGTCTGATGTGTATCTGCGCTCGTCATTCTTCTTGAGTGCGGTTATCATCGACGACTTGCATTGCATATCTACTACTGCTGTTGCTACGTACTAATATATCCTCTCATCCCTCGTATCTTTTCTACTTTAGCTTCTTCTTTTCCTTTCACTCTTTCTTCTTTTCTTTCCCTCTTCTACAAACCGAGGCTATTCACCATAGCTCCTTCCTCCTCCATCCCTCCCTACGCAGTAGGTGCGTGACTATAGCTACTATCTAACAGTAGCAGCTTTCGACTCAGCTCTCGTCTGTATTATATTCGATCTCTGCCTTGTGCCTATTGGCATCCTCTTTTTTTTTTTGTTTTTTTAAAAAATAGAAAAAAAAAATCAAATATGGCGAGTCCTCGGTCTCCAGTTGACGTCCAGTCGCCATTGACTCCCATACGTGCCCGCCACCAATTTACAGAGCAGGACTATGATCCGTTGAACGAAGAGTCGCCACTTCTGACGCCTATTACGTCCAATGTCAACCATGGAACTGCTGTGCTGCTACCCGAGCTTACCACGCCGTCTATAGGCGCTATGCGCCGTTCGCCACCTAACGCCTCTTCGTCATCCTACTTTTCACCACAAGAACAGGCTGACTCCAAGAGTGTGTGGTACATGGTTCTGCTCACCATCAGCATCGGAGGCTTACAGATTGCCTGGTCCGTGGAATTAAGCAATGGCTCGCCCTTTTTGCTGTCTCTTGGTCTGAGCAAGTCTCTCATGGCGCTGGTGTGGATCGCCGGTCCGTTGACAGGTACCTTGGTACAACCGTATATCGGTATGCTCAGCGATAACTGTCGCCTACCTTGGGGAAAACGCAAGCCTTTCATGCTCGGTGGTACCATTGCAACAGTGGCGTCGCTCCTGTTTCTTGCCTGGACTAAGGAGATTGTTATGGCTACGCTGGAAGCTCTCGGTTTCGACTCAACTACCAATGCCTCCAAGAACCTGGTCATTACTGTGGCTGTGGTGGATGTTTACGTCTTGGATTTTGCCATCAACACTGTGCAGGCCGCTATCCGCGCCTTTATTGTCGATTGTGCTCCTGCTCATCAACAGGAAGCTGCCAATGCTATGGCCAGTCGCATCACTGGGTTTGGCAATATCGTGGGATATCTTGCCGGCTATGTTGAGCTGCACCGCTACCTGCCCTGGCTTGGCGGAACTCAGTTCCAGGCCCTTTGCGCTATTGCTAGTGTGGCCCTGGCTGTCACGATTTGCGTGAGCACTGCCGCTATCCCTGAGCGCGACCCTAGAGCCGATAGCAAGCCTGCCAAAGCTAGACCCGGTGTTGCTACGTTCTTTACTGATCTATCCTGTTCTGTTCGCCGCCTCCCTCTCCAGATAAAGCGTGTGTGCTATGTGCAGCTTTTATCTTGGATTGGCTGGTTCCCATTTCTCTTCTACACCTCGTCTTACATTGGTGACTTGTATGTGCAGCCATACCTAAAAGAGAATCCCAACCTTGGGGAACAGGAGATTGAGAAACTCTACGAGGAGGCTACCCGCATCGGCACCCTAGCTCTCTTTATCAACGCCATAGTTACGCTAGCCTCCAGCGTTCTTCTCCCATTCTTCATTGCGCCTACCTACGACAATCAGCCAGTTGGTGGCTCTATCCATGCAAAGTCATCCTCCTTCCTAGACAGCTTACACATCCCTGGCCTTACTCTGAAACGGGCTTGGTTCGGCTCTCTGGTTTTCTTCTCAGCTACTTTGTTCGCGACTATATTTGTACGCTCTGTGCAGGTCGCCATGATACTTATTGGCTCCATCGGCTTCACCTGGGCATTAACTCTATGGGCACCCTGGGCTATCATCTCTGCTGAAATCAGTCGTCGCGATGCGCTTATTCGTGCTCGTAAAGCCAAGGAGCAGGAGGTTGCCATGCAATGGTTCCCGTTCCGCACCCCTGAGGGCTTAGGTAGCTTTGATAGCATACACCCTGAGCTGGGCGTTGACGAGTCTGCCGAGCACGATGATGCTGGTGTCATCCTGGGAATTCACAACATGTCTATCGCCGCTCCACAAATTATTGCAAACATCAGCTCAAGCATCATCTTCTACTTTTTCCAGAAGCCCCGCGGAACGCCGGGCGACCGTAGCATGTCATATGTTTTTTCTCTGGGCGGTATCTTCGTACTGATTGCGTCGGTTTTTGTAAGTCGTATCGACGATGGCGCTCTTGAAGACCGTATTAGAGACGATGCTGAAGTCCGTCCCTGGACCGGAAGACGCCCGCCTGTACCTAGAGTCCCATCAGAGAGCGGTACAACCTCGGAAACCCGCGGACTGATGGCCCCTGAAATTTCCGACGAGCTACTTGACCAAGAAACCGGTATTATTATTGTCAAGTCTGCTGAAGATGCCACGGTCCATACTGAATTTGGGCAAAAGATTGGGAGTAGTGGTAGTCATGTTGAAGCTATTCCTGAAATTGGCTCTGGTATGGGTAGCGGTGAAAGTACAAACGTTGCTGAGCCTGTCGAGGATAACTTAGCTGGTAGTCTTGTTGATCTATCCGGACTTGTTACCACCGTCTCTGTCCCAACCGTCGCTGATATGATAGAGCCGGTTTCTGAGGCTGGGATGGCCATCGAAGCTCCTGTTCCAGCCGAGATCGCATCTGTATCTGCTCCTCGAGTTGAAACTATCCCTATTATCGTCGCTACCAATGATACTTCTACACCTGAATTCGTCGTCGCCGCGGTCGAGCCTGTCTCTGAGCCTATCGTACATCTAGTCACTGAACCTGTCGATGATATAGTCTTTCAAGAAGTTGACCCTGAAATAGAGTCTGATACTGCGTCTGTCCATACTTCAGAGGTTGCGGTCTCTGAGACTGTTGATACTGCGCTTGACACTACATCTTCTAGCTCTGCGTCTGATTCTGATTCTCAAGCAGCCTCTTTTCATGTAGTTGAGCCTGTTGTCGCTGCCGAAGCTCATGTTGATGGCCCAGAAGCAGCCACCGTCTCTACTAATCCTGTTATCTCTCAGGCGATCGAACCTCATCAATAATCGCTTCTATGAACTAAATCTTCTCAATTTTGGTCTTGATTGTTATATCTTCGTTGAATGATGTCTTGCTTGATGTGATCATCGTCGATTCGTTACATTTTCTTTTATTTCTTTTTTTTCAACTTTCTCTGACTGTTTCCTTGATTCCCCCTTGTTATACTCATTGCTTTTTTTTTTCTATCTTTACTCTTTAGAGAGGCTGCCGTTTTTACTGATTTGATGATTTACACGAATTCAATTTCAAATGTTGTATTTCCTTCTTTTTCTCTTCACTATACAAAGTCTTCTGTTTTTTGGTTTGTCATACAGTTGCTTGACAATATCTTGCATGTTATGACAGAATATTTTTTCTTTCAATGCAAGCGTACTTTATAAAGTACCATGTTCGTGTTCTCCGTAATACTTGATACAGACATATATATATTCTAGTAGTCACTGTTAAAAAGGACTGATTAGATACAAAGCTTGTCTTTTTTTCTTAATTTAAGTTACAATACTTGTCAAGTCGCAGGATAACACGATGTAGGCTGCATGAGAAACAACGTCTCAAGCAACGAGACAATGGGTGTTTTGCAGGCTAAATGGAGGTTTATGCAAGCACTTTATATCAATTACGATGTAGTGTTTTGGGCCAATGATGCCAATTTGTATTATTTTGGCATGATCAAGATTTATGGCAGCACTAGTGGGTGTAAGCCGATGCTTTGTCCTACTGCATAATCTGGCGGGCATATGCTCATGTTGTGATGATGCCCACCAAGTCTAATGTTCTTCATATTTCTTGATATATTATTATACCAAGTGCCTTTTACATACCCTTCCATCCCCTCCAATAGTCATTACTAACATCTTCAGTTCTCACGCCCAATTCTGTGCTGCAAGCACATATAACGCTACTGTGCTAGCGATTCCCACAATCCAGAACAGAGTCCGCAGGGGCGCGAACTTGCGGTTTTCCTGCAGTACGATGTAGGTAAAGACAAAGCTAGCGCGAGAAGCCATGTAGATGGCACCGAGGGTGTTCAACATGGACTTATCGACGCCGGCGACGTTGGCAGCAACCATGCCGGCGGCGTAAAATCCGATAGTCTCGAAGCCATTTGTGGCAGCGGCTGACGCGCGGAGGATGCGGTTCTTTATCTGATTGTAGGGAGGAGAAGAAGGCTTTGTGTTAGAAAGGGGGGGAGAGGAAAAGAAGGACATGAATGGATTAATTCACTTACGGCCTTGTCAAGCTTTGAATCAGCGTGTACGTTCTCAGAAGTCTTGCGCGGGTAGGCGATATCATAGAGACCATGTCTCTTAGCCAAGCTAGAAGAGTAGCCGTGGGGGATGAAGATGAGGAAGAAAGCACCCAAAACCTAGATAGGACGTTAGTTATTAAGTTTTGATAATCGTAAAGGGATCTGCAGCTAGAGGAAGCATATTTTGCGATTAGGGATAGATGGCATTTACAGAGTACAGAGAATAGTTAGGGGTGGTCTCAAAGCTGAGAGTCTGCATTATGGCTGCCATTATGTGTACGTGAAGTTAATGAATTTTTGATGGTCTCTTGATGGTCTCTTGACTATCAGTAGTGATAGAGTATGAAGATGAAATAAAGAAGAAGAAAAGAAACAATATAAAAAGGGACCCGGCGAAGGTTTGTTGATTTATTCTTAACCACACAGGCTGTATCTGAGATCCGCCTATCTGTTCTCTTTTTTTGCATTACAATAATATATGTGGCGTCAACTAACCAAAAAGCTGGCTCAGCTGCTGCTGGCTTTCATGCTTCTTTTTTCAGTTGGGTCATTGGGAAGACAAGCCAGAAAACCTCCCGTCTCCGCCCTGAGGACTCCATATCCAGTCCTTTAAGGGATTCGAGAAGGAACCCATTAGGTTAGAGAACAAAGGCCAGATTTGGTACAAAGGATAGTTGATGAACAGGGGGTTTTATTTCAACGGAGACGGAGAAAAGTCGAAGACATCCAGAGCCACAATGGGATCTGACGAACCTATTAGGAGCTGCTGGTAGTAAAAGTGCTTAATACATGAGTTGAGTTAGTCCAAACTGAGTAGGTGTGTACTAGTTAGTACTTCAATGTTCATATAACTAGGTAGACAATAGGACTCGACAAAAGCCAATTAGTGACCCACAAATTAACGACGCTCACGTGAACAGTGAACAACAACCGAAACGTTCCCCTAGGCCACTTAATCATAAACACACTATCTTATTGTCACTTTAACACTGTCCAAATTATCGCCGGTATTTCAACTGTACGATAAATATAGTGACGTTTGAATAAGAACACATCTTTATTGGAACATAATAACAGTCAATCTCTAGCAAACGACTAGACAAATATACAATAACAATGCGAATAACATGTCTAGGCATAAAAAAGCCAGTTTATTCTTTCTCTCTCGACATAATATCTGAAATACACAACTTAATAGCAACAGTCTTAACCTAACACAACAAACAAAAGAAAATAATTATGCTACTAACAACTCCTCAATTCAACCGTTTACTTTAATACTTCACATAAGAAAAGATACACCATCAAGGTAGAACAAAAGGTCTAGAGGCAAGCGCCTAACATCTAGAAGTCATCTTCCTCATCATCACCGAAGATTTCCTCTTCAGTGAGAGTAGCACGGCTCAGCAGGAAGTCATCGACGAAGCGACGGACCTGTTGGACACGGTTGACGACGCGGGCTGCGACAGTGGACCGGGGCTGCGCGACAGGCTTAACATCTCTTGTTGAGAGATCAGTCGGGGTAGGACCGCCTTCCAGAAGAGGAAGGTCTCTAGCGACGGCATCGGTCCGGTTGGCGTTGGAAGTCCGGTTGCGCGAGGCACGGGTGCCATTCCGGTTAGCACGAGTACCGTTGCGGCTAGCACGAGTACCGTTGCGGCTAGCGCGGGTGCCGTTCTTGCGGTTTGCGCGGGTGCCGTTCTTGCGGGTGCCGTTCTTGCGGGCCTCGAGGATAGAGCGGCCTAGAATGGGAGTGTCCACCAAGAGATCGATAGAGCGACCGCCGTTCTTAGCAGCAGCAGCAGCGGTAGAGTTGCCCTTGAAAGTCCGGTTCTTGCGGTTAGCACGCGTACCGTTGCGGCTAGCACGAGTACCGTTGCGGCTACTAGCACGAGTACCGTTGCGGCTAGCACGAGTACCGTTGCGGCTAGCGCGGGTGCCGTTCTTGCGGTTTGCGCGGGTGCCGTTCTTGCGAGTGCCGTTCTTTCGGGCCTCCAGAATGTTGCGGACTAGGACGGTGGCCTCCTCCTCACCGACTAACTCAATGGAGCGGCCAGCATTCTTGTCAGCTGCAGCAGCAGTCTTGTTCTTGCGAGAAGCGGCACCAGTGCGGTTCTTGCGAGAAGCGGCACCAGTGCGGTTCTTCTTAGCCCGGGTACCGTTCTTGCGGGCCTCGATGGAGCGAGTATCAAGTAGGCCGGTCAGATCACTAGTCAAGTTACCGGCCTTGGCAATAGACAGCAGCTGAGACAGTAAGTTGCCGGCAGAGTCAGAACCGCCGGTCAGTCCAGACAATAAATCAGTCAGTGAGCGCTTCTTCAGCTCAGCGCCTGTAATGGGCTGGGCCAGGGCAGCCCAGGTGTCAAACAGTGCGTTGCGGGCGGCAGTGGTGTTCAGGGTGAAAGTGCCGCTGCCGGCATTAGCCGCTCCCAGGCTTGAGCTAGTGGAGGTGGGGTTTGAAACAGCTATGCTCGACAACCCGAAACCCATGGAAACAGAGTCGCCAGAAGATCCGGCAGCACCCAGGGTGATGCCCAGAGCAGGGTCCAGGCAGCTCTCGCACAAGAAAGTATAGAGAAGAGACGAAGAGTCGACGCTGGTAGACTCGCTAATAGTGCGGATAGTGTAGCTGCCAGTTACCTCGGACTGGTCAACATTGCGTAGGGTAGCAGTCACGCCACCCTTTCCGTCAGCATAGGCAGCGACGAAAAAGCCGTCGTCGATGGTACCTTGAAGACCGAGAGCACCCCAGCCAGCTCCGTTAGACAGGGGCACGGAAATTTGACCAATGAAGCTCTGGGTGGAGGTGCTTTGAGGTAGGGCAAGACCGACAGTGGCGGACAGGGCAGAGAAGCTCTGCAGAACGATGCCGGACTTTGAGTCGGTAATGGTAGCGGCTTTGTCGGAGCCGGCAGCCAGAGCGCCGGACAGCAGAGAAAGGAAAGCGGACGAAGCCGCAAAAAATGTTGAAGGAGCCATGATATCGGATTTTGATGTGTAAGTCAAATAGGAAACTGAAATGAAGCGTATAAAATTGATTTTTGTGCAAGTAAGACGACGTCAACACCGAAACTATTATTGGTATTACAGATATCAACGACGAAGAACAGAAAATATAATAACAGGTAGTATAATAAGGCCACCAGGGCTAAGGCAACTGAATCAAGTCAAGAATGCCGACGAAAAGAAGAAAAGAAAAAAGAAAAACAAAGAAGTTTGATCGAGGGTACTCTAAGCCTGAGAGGACACAACTAAGGAAAGGAAGACCAGAAGAAGACCGGAAGACGGTGGATGGGAGATGATTTTATATCAATTTCCTGTCAAGTCTGCTTGCCCAAAGATGTGGGGGAGACGAGAGGAAACGAGACGAAGAGGGGGAGACAGAGGCTCTTCCCTCAGACTGACGTCTCAAGGCGCAATCGAGAGGCACAAGAGATGGTAGATTGAAGGTTTGACCATGGCAAGGGGGGGGGAGTGAATCCAGCCAAACATGGATAAGATCAAAGGGGGGTTTTGATACGATTTGCTGCAACTTCGAATGCTCACTTACACAGTAGAACCTACTGCTTACTAGCACTAAAGTCTGGCTTTGCTGTGGCTATGAATATTCCAGGGCCTTGGATCAGAGCATTGTTTTGCGTTTCGGGATGTCAGTTCTAGGTTACTGGAACATGCTCCAAAGAAGAAGGGGGGTGGGTGGTGGTAGGATATTGAGTCTGTGTGTTAAGTTTATTCTTTTTTTAATAAGAGTTTTTTATTTTTTTACTTTTTATCTAATTCGAAGCTGTCCCTGCTTCAGCCTGAAGCAAACTAGCTGTACATTATTCTCATGTTAGGCTTAGCTCAAAAGCTGAAGATAGCCCAATACGGACCTTGGGCTGCGCAAAGGCAGGAAAATACATAACATTCCATAGTGAAGCACAAATGTGTACTTTTTTTGAAAGAGCAGTAATACTGGTCAGTTAACAGATACAAGTTGAGAAAATCACGTTTCTTTTACTTACCATCAGAATAGACGATGAAGAAAATATATATCCACTGTTAGTATGCAAAAGTGGCACTTATACTATACTTCAGTATATGAGGGCCATGAGATTGTCGAATCACCATACACTATCGCCAATAACTGATAACAAAAGCTTTAGCCGTGTGTTATGAGTATTAAATAGTCAACCTTGTAAGCAAAGAGAACCAGGTTCACAGTACCGAGCTGATAGTGAGATTGTGTCGTATGCTCTTAGTGAGCTTATATAATTTCATGTTAGGGTTAGTCTCAATATTTAGCGACACGATAATGGGATGAAGGTTGTTGTTCTCTGTATAACAATGAACAGAAAGATCAACTGAGTAGGCCAGTGCTGAATTTACGGCTCTTCTTCTTGTTGTTGTTGTTGACTACTTTCTAGCTTTCTTTTTTTTTTTTTTTTTTTTTTTTTTTTTTTTTGGCGCACGGCTGCCACTCCTTAGACACGCACATCCATGGCCATCATTGTTTGTGTTTCAAGGGCAGATGCTCTTTTTTCATTGGAAGGGGGGGGATATTCAAATCTAGAAATATGATCTCCCTTGAATATAGACGAGATATTGTGGTGAAATGTTATTCCCAATATCAAGAGAAATCTTCCCCTCGGGGTACTGTACGTTAGATTATACATACCCCACTTCACTACTTGACAACTTCATCTTCCATGGGTTTTTTTATCCAGATATGCTCTCGGAGCTCATGATATGCCGACAAAATATGAAGATACCGGAAAGATAGCAGAGGGAGAAAATAAACAAGAGTCGATGCTCAGCATCTGAACGTGTTGTCGCAGTTTGTTGCCAAGCTTAGCCAAAAAGTGTCTCAGCTAAACCTAAACAGCTAACCCCAATTTCATTCCTCCTTTGGGAACTAAGAAAGGTTATAATGGTCAGTAAGTCTACATACGATATCTTTCTTCTTCATTCACTTTGTAAGAACCTTAGTCTGTGTGTGTTTTCTTTCTTTGACTTTGTTTCGAACTGTGGCTGGTAAACCGAACAAGTTGCTTGGTTCATTTTCTGATAGTAGAGATCTATAAGCTTCTTGGTGATATATGAGAGCGTTTGGATGATACTACATCCTGTAGAATATATGCGCCCACCCTCTTGATGTTCTCGTCCAAATAGAAAAGAGACAGCACTAGCTTGAACTTCTTGCTTCCCCTAGGAGCTCCGACTCTACTACGTAAACTTTGTTCTTCTCTTCCTAAGTGTAAATCTGACTGGCCTAGCCCTGGCTTCTTGTTTCTTCCCCTTTACAGCCCAATGTCGCGGATTTTGCACCGACACTAACGCTAGACTTTGATAGCCTGTAGGTTCTTGTGCCATTCTACCTTTCTTTTCCTTTCGTGTTTCATAATGTTTTGAACTCCCGGTTTTAATAGCGGCTCTACAAGATCTTAAGCCAGAACAAAATAATAGAGATCAAGGGCAGACCGTATAACGTCTTACC